>CAIGRT010127711.1:0-22634 GCA_903798405.1 Fraxinus platypoda
CCTACAATTTTTGACAATTCAATTGAATTGTCAAAAATTGTAGGCTTGACCGTTGACGTAATGTTGTCACATCAACTGTGAACATGTTTTATCTTACCTAACATGGATAGGAAATTGTCAAAAATTGTAGGCTTAACCGTTGACGTGATGTTGCCATCTCAAAAACAGTTTTTTATCTCACCTATGACCTAACAGATCATTTCTGTACAATGCAGTCATGTACAATGAAAATTAAAATTTCCATTTAAAAGAGTAAAAAAAATTATTTTTTAACTTATATTTCTTGTCTGTTCAAAATTACCCTGACCTCGACTTTTCTCTCTCGCATAAACTCGCATAAACTAGCAACATATTATACAGAGTTGAGACTACACTTGCAATCTACAAAACCCACTCACAAACATCTGTGTGTTTTGCCCATTTATGGTGTGCTGATGGGCCGCTTGTGTCCATCAGGAAATGGTCAATCCTTGATCTTCTTGAATCGCTGTTCAAGTTCTCAACTCTCTTGATCTGGGCTCTATGCAGTTGTTTCAAAGACCACATTTTTTGTTCAAAAATTTACTTCCTTAGCTTCTTCCTTAGCTTCTTAAATTGAAAATTTCTTCTGGGCCTTGGTGGTTTTTTGGGATTCTATTTATCACATGGTTTAACATATTCACCGTAATGAGTCCTCTAATGGCTCTCTCTTGGTGAGTTCAATTCATTTTTCCCACCCTATTGATCTGTGGTTTTGTACTGTTATTTTGTTCTCTAAAGTGGAAGATTTCAGTAACTGGAATTGTATGGCTATATGTAGTTTTATTAATCTACAGATCTAATTTTTATTTGATTTGTTTAATTAGTTGTTGTGTGGTTATGACTAGTAAGCATTCTTCTGCCTGTTTTATAAAAAGTAGAGCTTACCTTTAGTTTCTTCATTCTTGATTTTGTATTTCTCTCTTCTCAGTGTATGTGAGTACCTCTGGTGCTCGTGAGCTTGTGTCTCTGTGTGTAGTGAGTCGTATATAAAAGTTAAAACACTCATGGTATGTTTGGCAAGTTGGATTGAACTGCATTCGACAGAAGAAAAGGTTAAATTCTGTATTAAATGGTTTTGCAATTTATAATACTATGCACCAAACATGCCTTCGAAGTTTACAAATGGGATTTATTCAACGAATTATAATTAGAAGTGTGAGAGCACTGCTCCTTGATCAGATATTTATGGAGTTTTTTTTTTTTTTAATCCTATTTTGTTTTGTGGAAGAGGCAAAAATAGTTGGAAGTACTCTCAACTAAAGCGATTTTAGTTGCTTGTTTGTGCTAAATGAGGATGCCTTAACATAAATCCTCAAATGCAACTTTTTAGCATATTTAATGATGATTTTATGTAAATATTAACCACCGTTTTATCGATTTAAGCTGCCATTATGTCATCATGCATCATATTAATTAATAGCTGCATTAACAAATTGCGTTCGCCGAAATATTTGGTATATTGGATTCTTGTTCCTTTGATTGACTAGTTGAACTGAACATGAGTTGTAGTTTTAAAGAATATTGACAGATTGCAACCTTTCTACTTGAAAATTTTATTTGTTGAAAATGGATAGACGAATATACGATGTTTAAAATTCTCTTGGTTTCTGTGCCTGAAAATTTCTTTCTAGTTATCTATTTTCTAAATTTTGCCTAGTGTTTCTTACCATATATGCAATTTTCATAGTTAGAATTTTTCCTCCACAAGATGTTAATATTCGAAGTGTCATTTTGTAAGTTAAGTTTATCAATATGATAATATTTGCTCCTCAGTTTTACATTGTTTATATGTTACTTGTAAGACCTTATTGATTTACACACGCTCAAAATGTTGTTTCATATTGATTCACTGTACTAAGGCTACAATTGCTTAGGCTTATGAAGATCTTGAGCGTTACTTTTCCTTGTAATGTGTTTGTTCTGTTTTTATGAATTATTGTGCTTGAATTTTAGTCTTTTATAAATCTGTATCGACCCAAGCGACATTTGATTAGTGGCTATTTTTTCTTCTTTTTTTTTTTTTTTTTTTTTGCCAGAAATATATATTACTTGGGTGATATCTGTGGAGTTCAAGATTATGGGTAGGATTAGAGCAAAGGGAAAGAAGCCGGCTGTCATTAACCAAGATGATCCAGGAAGTGCTGAGGAAGAAAAAATTCGTGCACAGAAGAGAAGGGGGAGACCTCAGAAATCACTTAATGATGACATAGATGAAGAAGAAGCTGAGAATATAGAAAATGAAGAGAGTGAGGACACAACAAATAATGTATTGGGTAATGAAACAAAAAGTTCGACTGCATCACAGTATAGGAAGAAAAGAAAACGAAATTCTCAGGTGAAGGAGAAAGTTGATTCCGTGAAAGAGAAAAATGGAAATGGAACCACATCGAGCACTGAGGAGTCGAACAAATCGAATGGATTTCGTCGCAATGGGAATAGACGAAAAAACAAACCTTGTCGAGCTCCTGAAGCAGGTGTTGATTGCAACTGAACAGGTGATTGGCCTCTGCGATATAACTTATACCTATAACAGCACTTGATAGCGGACGTGAAATCTAGTCATTCCCGTTTTTGGTGATCTTAACTTGAACTTGTTTTTATTGTTGGAAGATTCGAGTGGATCAAACTTCTCACGATCTTCAATGTTTCCATAATGTGTGACATATTGGTAACCTTTGGCAAAAGTGATGTTTTTGATGCTCATATGACCGTCTTTCTAACATTTTCGGCAATTCTATTGTATCACATAATTCCTTGATCTCTAGTTATTGTGGGTTCTTGTTTCTTCATTTCTCAAGTAATCGAAGTGATGCAGAGTGTCACTGAACATGGTCTTTTATCTCGAAAGGGGGCTGGCCCCAAACGAATAGTGATTGGGTTGGATTCTTGTCCCTGATCTTGGTTGTGCCTCTTCTATCAGCCATAGCTTTTGAGAAAATTTGTTGCATCTCCCTACATCACCAAAAAAAAAAAAAAAAACTGGAAAAGAGATTGGAATTTTTTCTTTTGGATTTTTGTGAATGCTATATTTGTCTTGCTGATAACTAAAGATGCATCTAGAATCTGCAAGTTTAGGATTCTTCAGTTTAACTATTAACTTGATGGATCATAATATATCTTTGCTATCTGCAGATACTATTATTTGTCACTCCCTACATCTATATCTACAGCAGGTTATGATTCGGTTTATTACTGTAAAAATCTTGATAAGAGTTTTACTTGGTGCATTTCACATTGTTTGAGAAGTACCACGATTTTGCTTTTATTTTCATTTGTCCTTTTGAAGAAAGCGTCCTAATTTCTGCATCGGCTGCACCCAAATTTCTTCTCCTGTCCTTCGGGAGAAAAACTCTTCACTCTTATTCGGATGCATGAATTTGACATGATCAAGCCTTCTAGATCGACTAGCATTTTTGGGGTTGAAGATTTCTCACATATGTAAGCGCATAATCGTAATAAATCAGTTCTTCCTTTTCTTTTCATTCATTTTTTCTTTACTTCTTCCTTGATACGTAATGGGTAAAAATTTTGTTGATTATACTGTCCAAACAACGGCAATGGTTAATTTACGCATCTTGTATAAGTACTTGTATTCTTTATGGGAGAAGGGAACATATCCTTTTCTTCTCAAAACTTCTTTTTTGGCTTTTCTTATTGGTTTTATCCATGAAGGGCGTAGGTTTGTGGTCTTATTGTTCCATATGTTCCTTGTATCACCCTATCCCCCCTCAATACAAAACAAAGTTAAAATACTAATAAGGAACCTAATGTCTCCATCTGCTCGGCAGATCCCCTGCCACCTACTCATAAAAAAAAAACAAGAAAAAGAAATAATACTATGGGTAGAAGTCATCTTTAAAATCAACTTGTAATTTCACGAGCGACGTGAGATACAATTAAATCATTATATTACATTGCTCTTCAAAATCGACGTCCACAACGATCCATTTTTCCAGTTGGATGACTCTGTACACTTAAAACTCATCTTGTAATTGAGGGTGTCAAAAGTTCTTATAAACCCAAAAGATGGACTTTTCACGAGCGATGTGGAATATTATTAACTATTAAGGATAATGCTTGTTGTACATAATTTATGTACATTAGGGTGTACATAATGTGATGTGGCAATCATCCGGTAGTTGATGTGAAAGTGTGAGATTTGAATTAAAAGTTGGATATGTGCCACTTGTAATTATGTTAACCATTATGTGAAAAGTTATGTACCCTAACAAAGTTCTATTATTAAATCGTTATATAATAACAACAAAAGGTGAAAAGTAAGGGGAGGATCAAACAAAGTGTAGGGATTAACTAATCACAACTATGGAGGCTAACTGAAGTTGAGATCAAGAATGACCAGAGACAGCCAATATCCAAAACAAATTAACCCATCAAAACCAAAGTATTTTAATTGTTTATAACGCCACATAGTATCCAAGATCCTGTTCCCTGAACCATGTTTGGCTAAACTTAAAAAATTATAAATCAATTTACTTACAAGCAATGAGTAAACTATAAAATAATTAATATTTTAATTGATAAATCATTCTCTTTATAAAAAATAGGAGGGAGTGGTGTTGGTTACCTAAGCAAGGAGGATTGTGGGTTTTTTTTAATGGAGGTGTACTAATGGTGCAAGTATCAATCTAGGTGACAATAGCATGGTATTCAATGATAAATTTACTTAAATGTAATGTCATGTGATTCATTTAATTGAACTTGTCAAGTGTGATCAACTAAAATGGTGCTCTATAGCATTATTTAATAACTTGTGCTCCATGAGGGGATACTTTTAGCACAACAAACGTCCCTTCCTTCGTATTTACGTGGCCAAATGTGATTCCTTACGTATAGCTTAGCCCCAAATGCACATGTACTTGGAGACGTGGGTTGTGACACTTGTCGTTTTGTTTCTCGTGAAGCGGTGAAGGGAATAAAGTAACTCACAAACCTGCATCTCATACTTTTGAGTTAGTTCTTAATGTTATTAGTTGGAATATTTGTATGCCTATTTTTTTGTCGACTGCAATCCACGGCGATCTTTTTCAATGAAACTGCTACTTTTAGTTAAAATAGGAGGTAGAATTAATTAAAATTTCGTTGAGGTGTCCCCGGGCCTGTGTTATTAATGATGAGGGAAGTATGTTTCATGGAGAAATTTTAAAATAAGTGATTTAGTTATTTTTAAACTTAGCCAAACATGCTCTTAAATCCACATTGATGACTTAGTGCCTGCTCGCCAGTTTTTTACTGGTTTTAACTGTTTTTGCGACACTGCTTATGAGATGTTAGGAAAATTAGTATTTGTTAGTTTTTTGAAAAAATCATCCAAAATCAAGTAGTGTCATTTTGGTTGTATTTTTCAATCCACTAAATTAATTATTATTTTTTCTGTCTAATTTTATCCTATCTAAAAAATAATTTTCAAATATATTCTAAAATAAGAGCGAAAGCTTGGACAATTATTTTCTTCCAATTTTACCCTTTCTAATGCATATATTTAAATTTATTCTTTTAAAAAAATTTAGAACCGTCGAATAATAAACTCTCGAGCATGAGTTTGTACTATTTTAAAAATCGTTACTAAAAACAGACCCCTCATAAATGCCAATTAAAAAACACCAATAACCGGTACCCAAAAATCCCAATGAAGCAGGCCCTTGACATGATCTTGTTCTTCAAAGCACAAAAAAGGAATATTTCCTAACAACAGACAGACCATATGGTAAATCCTCGGATTAACCAAGAAATTAATCATATGACTACTAAATCATTTTGTCACGTACCCTTTGAACTATAAAAGCATCTCTATTGTCAAAATTCTCATATGAAATCAGCAATTGCCCCATTTGTGGAGCTTCGGTCATCATAAAAATATACTTATCCTTTTTTGCTGCCATTTGGCGCTTCATTTTTCAGTTGCCTATCAGAAGTATCACTTTTTGCTCATATCACCTTTCAGGTTAATTGATTATTTTAAGTTAATTATAATTTTATTTATGTGCTCTCTATTATTCTATCACTTAATTTAGTAATTAAGACTTGGTTTCCTTAACTTATGTCAATTGTAATTTATTAGATTTTATTTTTTTTTGCTAGTCTTTGTGATGAATTAATTCAATTTTAGACTAATGAACCAACTTTCTGGTGGCCATGCATAAATGGAGAGTTTATATTTCAGGTGCCAAGTAAGGCAGCCACGGCGTAAAATTTGTTCATCCAAAAGGTACAATTATGTTCTTGAAAATTCCACGAAAATGAAGCATTAGGGTCGGGATTTTCATGTTTGGTACACGGTATTTGACAACACAGTCTTCTCTAATCCTGTAAAGGGCCATCCAATTCCTGTATACCAAACAGAAAGCTCGCAGAATGAATCAAAGGAAGAAGATGTTAATACTAGGAACACATAATTTGATTAGGCTCATTGTTATCACCGTTGAGTTTTTTGTCCAGATGCAGTTCTAAAACTCCCTGAATAACTGACTGAATCTTCTTACACTTTTTAGTCATTCTTTGCTGTATCCAAGAAAACCATAGTACCAGAATGTTGATGCTAAAAGTTTAATTTGATCCCATCAGGCAATATCATCAGGATGGCTGCGCAAATGAACCCTGAGGATCAATTTTCCAAGCTTCATCCAGGCTTCCCTGTGAACACGAGAATCGCAATAGTAGGAGGTGGTCCTAGTGGATTATCAGCTGCTTATGCGCTGTGTAAGCTTGGTTATAATAATGTAACAGTGCTGGAGAAACATCACACAGTCAGTGGCATGTGTTTATCTGTTGATATAGAAGGAAAGATTTACGATCTTGGTGGACAAGTCCTTGCAGCCAGTAGCTCTCCCACAATTTTTCACTTGGCAAACGAAGCTGGTTCGGAATTGGAAGAAATGGATTCCCACAAACTCGCATTAATTGATAGTTTCACAGGGACGTATGTGGACATCAAGGTTGCAGATGACTATGTTTCTGCAGTCTCGCTCACGTTAGATCTCCAGGTCAGTTTCTTTTACTGTTAGTAGATGATCTGTCTTTTATTCTCAGTACTCAGTTCACACAGAGAGAGAAGTGGTTAAAACCGTAATGTTCGGTTCACAGGATAAAGCAAAGAAGTCAAGTCGAATTGGAGTTCACGCCATAAGTGACTTAGCTTCTGATTCAACGCCGGCATTTCTTGAGGATCATGGATTCAAATCTGTTCCAAAATCTGTAGCTTATGGATATACAGCTTCTGGATATGGATTTGTTCAAGACATGCCATACGCTTACATTCACGAGTTCACCAGAACATCCATGGCTGGTAAAATTAGACGTTTCAAAGGTGGATACATGAGTATGTGGCAAAAAATTAGTGAATCCCTCCCCATAGAAGTCCTCTGCAACACAGAGGTAGTGGCAATCAGGCGCAACTCATCAGGTGTCAACATTAAAGTCAAACAGAATGATGGAAACTTGACAACTCGGATATTCGATAAAGTCATTATTTCTGGATCATTTCCCTTCAAGAATGGGAGAACATATAGATCACCGTCATTAATGGAAGAAGGTCTGAGATTTAAGCATTTTGCTGCTTCCATCTTGCTTTAAATTGTGTTTAGTAGCTAAAAAGTAATTTTTTTATCTTACAGATGCTGAAGATGAAATCCTGGATTTCAGTGAACTTGAAAAGGAACTATTTAGGAAAGTGCAGACTATTGACTACTACACAACTGTCATGAAGATTAAGGGTCTGGAACATCTGCCGGTCGGGTTCTTTTACTTTGGGGAGTTCATGGATGATCCTGTAACTATAGGAAATCCGGTGGCTCTGCAGAAATTCTATTCTGATACCAATATCTTCCTATTCTGGTCATATGGAAACTCAGCCAATATCAGAGGACAACAAGTCACTCAGCTAGCATTTGATGCAGTGAAAAGAATGGGGGGAGAAGTTGAAATGGTAATTCTACAACAAAGATTCAAATATTTCCCTCATGTTGAAAGCCAAGGTAGAGTCCACATCTTGATGAGATTCTGTTTGCTTCCCATATTTACAGACACTAATTTCATTCAACTTTAATATATAGATATGAAAGGTGGGTTCTACGAGAAACTAGAAACTGAACTTCAAGGCCAGCAGAATACTTACTACATAGGTGGACTCATGGCATTTGAGCTTACAGAGAGGAATTCATCATATGCTATGGGTTTGGTTTGCAAGCACTTTGCGACTGATGAATTAATTCCAAGGTTTCCATATGTAAAGGTACTTGATAATGTCAATTCTTAAAGATCAAACTCAGATTACAGAATAAATGCTTCTTTACTTACTTGACCTTCATTTCTGTAGAGATTGTTTACACTGAAGTCAGAGTGCCGGGATAAGCTCCCCAGAGAGCTTGATGAATCTAAGGGATTAGAATTTCCAGATCTATCCAGCCTTGATTGCTATTTGAAATACTGGGGAAATCATAACATCAGTTGCAACAAAATCCTTTATAGATGGATAAATGATGAAGGAGAAGTGATGGGCCAAAGAACTTTTAGAGAACTTCATGCTAATGCTGCTTGCATTGCTGAAAAGCTCTTGTCTAGCAGAAAGCCAGTCATCAATCCAGGCGACAGGGTCCTTCTTGTTCATGTCCCAGGTCTGGATTTTATTGATGCCTTTTTTGGGTGTTTAAGAGCCAGAGTATTGCCAGTCCCAGTTCTTCCCCCTGATCCACTTCAAAGAGGTGGACAAGCACTTTTGAAGATAGAGAATATTGCTAAATCATGCAAGGCAGTGGCAATTCTCTCCACTGTAGGTTATCAATTAGCTGTTAGAGCAGGTTCCGTGAAGAATTTGATATCGTTGCCCAATAAAAATGGAAAGGGCTCGGGTCGCTGGCCTAATCTTCCTTGGTTACACACTGATTCTTGGGTGAAAAACTCCAAAGACGTGCCTTCAGTAAGTATAGACTGCAATTCAGTGCCACGTGCTGATGAACTATGCTTTCTTCAATTCACATCAGGATCAACTGGAGATGCAAAAGGTGTTGTTATAACTCATGGTGGGCTAATTCATAATGTGAAGCTAATGCAAAGGAGATATCATAGCACATCAAACACAGTACTTATCAGCTGGCTCCCCCAATACCATGACATGGGACTGATTGGTGGGCTTTTCACAGCTCTGGTTAGTGGTGGAACTGCTATCTTGTTCTCCCCAATGACATTCATCAAGAACCCTATCCTGTGGCTTGAAACCATCAGCAAGTACAGGGGAACTCATAGTGCAGGTCCCAACTTCTCGTTTGAACTTGTGGTACGAAGGTTGGAGGTTGACAAGAACAAGATTCGGAACTATGACCTTTCCTCCATGATTTTTCTAATGATTGCTGCTGAACCAGTAAGGCAGAAAACTCTAAAAAGATTCATTGAGCTAACAAGTCCTTATGGCCTTTCCCAATATGTGATGGCTCCTGGCTATGGATTGGCAGAAAACTGTGTGTTTGTCAGTTGCGCTTATGGGGAAGGAAAACCTATTGTGGTGGATTGGCAAGGAAGGGTATGTTGTGGGTATGTAAATTCAAATGATACAGATGTGGACATTAGAATAGTGGATCCAGAAACTGGTGAAGAGCAGAAAGAATCTAGAAAGGAAGGAGAAATATGGATCAGTAGTCCAAGTGCAGGAATTGGGTACTGGGGCAGGGAGGACCTCAGTGAAAGAACTTTTAGGAATAAGCTTGAGAGTCATCCCGGTAAAAGGTACACAAGAACTGGGGACCTAGGACGAACAATTAACGGGAATTTGTTCATTACTGGAAGAATCAAGGATCTTATAATAGTTGCAGGGAGAAATATCTATTCGGCTGATGTAGAGAAGACTGTTGAGAGCTCGTGTGAACTGCTGCGCCCTGGTTGCTGTGCTGTCATTGGGGTTCCTGAGGATATATTATCAACAAAAGGGATACCAATATCAGATACGTCTGATCAGGTGGGGTTGGTAGTGATTGCAGAAACTAGAGATGGTAAACCAGCAAGTAAAGACGATTTTGAGAAAATAAAGGCCAAGGTTGCAGAAGAACACGGTGTGAATTTGGCTGCTGTTAAGTTGATTAAACCAAGAACTATCAGCAAGACAACATCTGGAAAAATCAAAAGGTTCGAATGCCTCAAACAATTCACTGATGGGACACTGAATTTGGTACCAGAACCAAAGATCCCAAAGAGATTACTTTTACGGTCAAATACTACAGGAACATGTAGGGATGGTCATACGCCTCGAAAGCATCTGAAGATGAATCTACCTTCACTAGGTACAAAATTAGGTAGCAGAGAAATTGTGGAGTTTTTAAAGGGACTTATCTCTGAGCAAACTGGTATTCCTGTCAGTAAGATATCCACAACTGCAAACCTCACATCTTATGGCATCGATTCCATTGGGGTGGTCAGAGCAGCCCAAAAGCTTTCGGATTATCTTGGGGTGCCAGTTGGGGCAGTCGATATTTTCACAGCAACCAGCATTGAAGATTTGGCTAGCTTCTCAGAAGATATTGTCACAAAATCTCAGCCACAACACATGAGAAATTCTGCGTCTCTTCCAGAACCGGAGGTTAATTATTCAGAGTTACTGACTGAAGTTTCCTTATCTCACCAATTGGGTATCATGTCATTGCAATTTCTTGCTCTTATATATGTCTCCATCTTGCTGATCCTTCCTGTATATTTATCAATATCTGTATTTCTGAAGATGATTTCTGCCGCTCATAATTTGATAAATGGAACTCAATGGGCGCCTTACATGCTCTCCCTTGCATTTGCACCTCTTGCATGGATCCTCTGCATATTTTCTACATGCAGTTGTATTGCTCTTTTCGGGAATACATTCCTTCAACCGAACTATGCCTTAATTCCAGAAATTTCCATATGGTCATTGGATTACATCAAGTGGTGGACACTATACAAAGCTCAGGAGGTTTCATCAAAAGTTCTGGCCGTGCATTTGAGAGGAACAGTTTTACTGAAATACTGGTTTCGGATGTTAGGAGCTAAGATAGGATCGTCTGTTGTACTTGATACTGTTGATATCACTGATCCAGCTCTAGTTTCTATTGGAGATGGAGTTGTAATTGCAGAGGGAGTATTAATCCAAGGCCATGAGATGAGGAATGGAATATTGAGTTTCCATCCAATTAGAATTGGAAAAAGTTCTTCAATTGCTCCTTATGCTGTAATCCAAAGAGGAAGTGTGCTGGGAGAAGGAACTGAAGTACCTGCCTTGCAAATCACCGAAGAAGGAAACCCTGTTTCAAAATCCAAGGCTAATAACATTCAAAAGGTAAACTCTAATTGTCCCTGTCAAATATGAAATACCTAGTCGTTAAAGATATCTTTTATTCTAAGAATTTAAATGTCTAGTTCCATATCAAATACATACACCACAATGTATTTCTTCTTCCAATGATTATAAAATAACCTCTTCAAACAACTCACCTTTGGTCTTTTTTCATCCGGGTGCACAATTTATCCTATTAGCAATGAAAAAATTCTAAAATAATTTAAAGCAACATTTGATTGTGGATGGGGAAATGCGAGTTGGATTGTTCTTGCTTAGCGGAAGAAAATGAAAATTTAAAGTAATTCATTTCATGTTGTGTTGCATCAATTAAAGAGCATACTTACAATCAGATAAACACTACTGTGTAAGAAGTGGGCAATACCCCTACAAGTTGTCAGGTAAGGGCCCAAATCAAGAATTGATAGTCGTGTTGAAGTTCAGATCAACTTTTGTCTTTTTTGTTACATAATTCCAGGCACTCTCTTAATCATGCCATAGTTAACTGAAAGATAGCCATGCTTTCTGAAAATATGACAAAAATTTCTTTCTTGTCTTTTTCCATTTATAGACATCAAATCCTCAGTTACTTAGCTGTGATAATCATCGTATCAACAGAATGTTACATGTTGCTCGTGATGTAAAATTGAATGCTATCAAATGTTCTCTGTACGAAAAATAGTTTAACAATCTTAAGATTGAAATTGATTACCAGTTAATTTACTCTGCTGTGGGTGGCAGGTTATGGAACTTCCGAAAGTGAGAGATGACACTCAATATCAGGCTATTCACCATCTCATGGGTGTCTATCTTGTTGGATTCATAAGCAGTCTCTCGGCAGCCATCTTTTACTGCATATATATCCTGCTGACTCATAAGTCTCCTACCATTGAACACTTCGCTTTCTTGTGTGTATTTGGAGCTTTCCACTGGTTCCCTTTCACTATCTTTGCATATGTCACCATGATTGGATCCACATCTTTGAGTCCATTGAGCTTTTCTATGTCAGTTGCCACTGCATACTTAGCTCATGGCTTGATACTCAGTTTGATTACCTGCTTGATGAACCATTCCATGTCCGGAAATCAAGGAACAAAACAAACGTACTTGAGAATGTGGCTTTGTCACAGAATTAACATATCATGCCATCTTAGATTTACAAAGCTCCTTTCAGGAACAGAAGCGTTTTGCATATACCTGAGGCTCCTGGGTGCCAAAGTCGGAAAGTTTTGTTCCATTAGAGCCATTAACCCTGTTTTAGAACCCAAACTGGTATCAATTGGTAATGGTGTCCATTTAGGTGACTTCAGCAGGATTATCACTGGTTTCTATTCCTCCAATGGTTTCAGAAGCGAAAAAGTTGAGGTACGGGATAATGTAGTACTTGGGAGCCAGAGTCTTGTCCTCCCTGGTTCTATTATTCAGGAGGATGTAATTATTGGTGCACTTTCAGTTGCTCCAGTCAATTCAGTGCTCCAAAGTGGTGGTGTCTATATTGGATCTCAAAGTCCTATCATGATAAAGAACACAATGCATGAATTGGATGAGCGCATAGAAGAAATGGACACTAAATATAAGAAGATTGTCGGAAATCTGGCTGCGAATTTGGCTGCAACAACTCTTAAGGTTAGATCAAGATATTTCCATCGAATTGGAGTAAGTGGAAAGGGAGTACTAAAAATAAATGACAACATTGAAGGGTTTCCTGATCACAATATTTTCCATCCTGGGAAGAGTTACCCTGTTATAGTTCGGCACAGCAATAGCTTGAGTGCTGATGATGATGCAAGGATTGATGCTCGTGGAGCAGCCATAAGAATATTTTCACATAAATCAGATCATGAATCCCCACTCCTGGACTTGACTCTGAAAACAGGCAACGCATTTTATGCCCGAACAATTTCTGATTTTGCAACATGGCTTGTGTGCGGCCTACCAGCAAGAGAAGAACATGTGAAGCGTGCCCCTCATATCCGAGATGCAGTGTGGATGTCCCTTCGCCATGCAAACTCATTTGCCGAACTTCATTATTATTCAAATATATGCAGACTCTTCAGATTCACTGATGGACAGGAGATGTATGTGAAATTCAAGCTGCAACCCTCTGATGAGACAATTTGCGAAGATTCCGGTAAGGTTGAGCCCATTGGGATCCTTCCTCCAGAAACAGGTGCAATTCCAAGGGACAATAATGACACGCGTCCTCTACTTTTCCTTGCCAAAGATTTTCAGACACGTGTGAGTTCCCCTGGTGGGGTCCGCTATGTTTTCCAGCTTCAGTTCCGGCCTGTACCTCATGATGAAGCCACACAAGATGTTGCACTTGATTGCACCAAACCCTGGGATGAGGCTGAGTTCCCATTTGTAGATGTTGGGGAGATAACCATCAATCAGAACCTGACGAAAGAACAATCAGAGGAGCTGGAATTTAATCCCTTTCTGCAATGCCATGAGGTTGATGTTATACGGGCAACATCAGCCTCCCAAAGTGCTTCAATTGACCATGGCCGTTCATTGATCTATGAGATTTGCCAGCATTTGAGAAATAACGAGCCACTTCCACAGGCCTGGAGAGCATTCATAGAGCAATCAGATGTCAAAGTAGACCTCTCAAGCTGTCCGGTTGCAGCAATGTTGCAGAGAAGCAATTCTAGTGAAGTGACTCTTGCAAGGACTTGGTTTCAAACTTCATGGGCCATCTTCGTGCAACCCTTGCTTCAGACATTTTTGCCCTACTTTCTCATGGCATATGTAATTTGTGGTCCTCTAAATTGGATACTATATGCTAAGGAGACCATGAAATATCCACTCCAGTGGTTGCTTCCTTTCTTTTGGGTTTCTTCAGGCATATGGGCTGCACTGGCTTGTGTTGTAGCAAAATGGATTTTGGTTGGAAAGAAGAAAGATGGTGGAACAGCACTTATCTGGAGCAAATCAATTTTTATGGATACAGTATGGCAAGCATTCAAGACCTTGGTAGGGGACTATTTCATGGATATGACCGGCGGATCAATTTTCTTCGTGCTTTGGATGAAACTTATGGGTTCGAATGTTAACTTAAGTGAAGGTGTTTATGTAGATAGTATGGGAGCTGTCTTGAATCCTGAAATGGTAGAGATAGAGAAAGGTGGATGCGTAGGGAGAGAAGCTTTGCTTTTTGGACACATATATGAGGGAGAAGGAGGGAAAGTCAAGTTTGGGAAGATTAGAGTTGGAGAAGGTGGATTTGTAGGGAGTAGAGCTGTTGCTATGCCTGGAGTTATAGTAGAAGATGGCGGTAGTCTTAATTCTCTATCCCTTGCCATGAAAGAAGAAGTTGTAAGATCAAAGTCACACAATTGATTACTTCTCTTTTACATAGAGAAGTTGAGCTGGTACTGTTCTAGTGAATAAATTATCAGCCTTGAAAGACTAATGAATAATAATCTTTAAAGGAATTTCTCTCTGTGTACCTATGTGACTGTCCAAGTGTGCAGGTGCCCGTGCCCATGGATGTGCAGGCGTGTTTAGATCCAACGAAATAGACGACAATTGCAATGAAAAACCTCCCTCTGCAATGTTGGTGGAATCCTCCAAAGTGGTCTTGCAAATATACTTAAACGAAATAACAGTTAGAAAATGAACTAAATCACAATCGGTTTCAAGGCACGTTATGAATATTGCTTTCCTCAAGACATTATTTGCCCCTACTAAACCATGATGCACTGGAGAATGAAAATACACCTCCAAGATACAATGTAAGCCCTTAATACGTGTATGATGCGTTCACGAAGACAACCCTAACACCAAAGAATAACGAAATATATACTCAAAGATCATACTATGTCTCTAGTGTGGTGAAGGACAAGCAATATTTAAGAAAAATAAATGCACATAAATTGGTTTTAATGCAAGAAGTTTAAAGAAAAATGGAGAAGATAACAATGGATAAACTGAACTTTCAACATCCTGTATTTTTCATCATTTTCTGCTGAAGAACCTTTAATTCTATAAAAGTATTTGTTCCCAACTCTTCCCAAGAATTACAACACTTCATATGAGTCACAACCTTTTGAATTATAAGTTACATAACCAAAATTTGGGGGAAAATGGGCTAAAAAGCCGAAAAAATTATGAACAAGAGCACCTGTTTTGAATAGAACAGGGGTCGACCGCCCTTTGCTATTAGGCTGTCGCCCCCAAGCTAATTGGCGGCCGCTTGGAAGGCAAGCAGATCACCTGCTTTCCGTGCCCTGGTCGCCCAATAGCAATGGGTAACTTCTGGCAAGCATGATGGGGCATTGGAAGACCCCACTTCATCCTTCACAATTTTGAACCAACCCGCATGATTCGTGACTCGTGTAATGTCCCTTGATCCATCCTCAATGTCAAAAGTGACATTTCGCCTTGTTTGTGCTCCATTTGAAAAAAAAATTGATTTTGGAACAGTATTTTTTTTTAAAATGTCTGGTTAAAAAATAATGAAAATTTTGAATTTACGTATAATATTATTTTATTGAGAGAATGTGTGGTTGATAAGAAGAGAGAGAAGAGCCAAACGTGGGCTTCTCCTGAAAATTCTCCAACAATATTTTCAAAATGAATGCATGTTTTAAAAAGTTTCAATATAGACTTCACCAAGTTTGTGAATAGATGAATATGTCTTTTGGATTTGAACTTTCACTTACTGAAAATATCTCAAATGCTAACCAAAGGTCCGATGGTAGCTTAGCTTTAAACCAACGACCCTATGTGGATAAAAGAAAGCGTGTATTCATACAAAATAACACGTGAATACGCTGTGTGTCAATTATTTTGAATTTTTCATAAATTTCTTAAATAGCTAGCTAGGCTACTTTGAAAATGTCACCGTCCCCGACACTCATATAGATAGAGTTATCAAGAATACTAAAATAACTAAAATATTCCATAAAAAATTCTACGTGTCAATTAAAAATTAAGTAGCTTATCATTTCCCTTATTATTACGAGTATCGAGTACACTTACCTCAAGACAAATGAATAATGCTTGCAATCAACTATTTTATGTACTTTACTCATTGAACCTAAGGTCATAATGTTTCAAGTATTAGGAAGTGTTTTCATCATTGGTGATTGATAGTGGATTGTGTCCCAATTCCTATGACATTAGTTTATCAAGGCTTTATATAAATGTAACATGTCATAGTTATAGATTATTAAATTTATCGATCTTGTATAATCACATTCTTTAACGAAGTATTGACATATTAAGGTTATAACTATCATCCTTTACCAATAATTAGTAAAAGATTTATGAGTCTTGATTACTAAGACCGCAGAATGCGGTAACATATTCTCATCAAATAATCTACATGCTTAAAACTTAACTAACATAAGATAAATCAAACAAATATATATTTTATTAATCACAATGAATCCTTATACAATTTTTTTAACGAATACAAATACAAATACATTTAAAAGACACGAAAACAAATTTGAAATCAAACTTCGTTCCAATGCAAGACAAATCAATCCACAAAATTGTCTTTCCCATCTTGTTTGTCTCCTTGCTTTTGTTTATTCAAAAGGCGATGTTCTCTATTGAGATGTTCCATCTTGACGCAATTATAGAAAGGTCCTATCTGTTTCTTGAAACTCTTGTCTTCTTAATCATCCTCAATTTTCTTGTCACGGTATTGTTGATTGATTATCAACTCTTTCCTACGCTTCTTTACCCTCCACCATATGAATTCTAGTCGATTGATCTATATATTCCTCATAATTATTCTTTTTGAATTCCTCCTCAATACGAAGAAGTCGACCCAAATCCTCAATGGATATGTTATTCTTTCTGTGCTTAAGACTCTTCTTATAATCTTTCCATAATGAAGAGTGATTATTGATGATGAAAGAAACAACACATGATTCATCCATATTCATATTACGTTATTGAAATTGATTACATACGTACACAATTTCATGAAATTGTTACATTCCTTTCTCCAATCTATCATCCTATATAGATGAAATTTAGAGGCTAGAAACTTCTTGCCTGTGGCGTCTTCTGTCAAGAAAGTGAAAAACAGAATAATTTTTTATTTCTATCACTTACGATTACAATGATACATTGCTGGTTAAATATATACAAGAAGCTAGACTAAGTATGGAAATAAACATATGTAAGGAAATAATTGATATTTACAAATCAATGACTATTCCTAAAATTATGGTGATGATTCCTTGGCTGATTTTGTACAATTTGGAATCCTGTGAATGAGCTAATTTGATTGTGTCAATACTCCCCCGCTAGTGGTGACGACTATGGCACGATATTCAACTTTAGCGGAAGAACGAGCTACTGTCATTTATTTTTTTGTGCGCCATGAAATAGGACTCGTGCCAAGCTGAATGAAATAGCCGGTGGTGGAACGGCAAATGGTGGGACAGCTGGCCCAATTTGAATCAGTATAGGCAGTAACATGTAAAGTATTGGAGGATGGAAAGAAAATGCCTTGGCTTGGGCTGCCTTTGATGTATCGGAGAACACGAGTGGCGGCTTGCATGTGAGGAAGAATGGGAGAATGCATAAACTGACTAAGAGTGTTCACTACGAAGACAATATCAGGACGAGTGATGGCCAGGTAGATGAGTCGTCCCACGAGTCGTCGATAGGCGCTAGGGTCGGAAATAAGGGCACCATCATGATTTGTGAGCTTCAAGTTTTGTTCCATGGGAAAAGGAGTGATCCAGGCGCCAAGTTGGCCACTGTCATTCAGAATATCAATAGCATATTTTCTTTGATTAAGGAAGGTGCCTTTCTGTGAACGAGCAACTTCGAGACCAAGAAAATATTTGAGGGGCCGAGATCCTTGGTTTTGAAATTGGTGGAGAGAGCACGTTTGAAGACCTCAATTTGGAAGAGATCATTTCCAGCAACTAGAATATCATAGACAAGCACAACGGTGATATTCGTGGTTTTGACCAAGGTAAATAAAGAGTGATATGCTTGAGATTGAATAAAACATGCATCAAGAAGCACGGTAGTTAGTTTAAAAAACTAGTTGCGGGATGCTTGTTTGAGGTCGTAGAGGGATTTGCAGGCGGCAGACACGGGTCTCCCCTTTAGGGCAATATCCGGGAGGTGGTGTCGTGTACACTTCTTCATCAAGATCACCGTTTAAGAAGGCATTGTTAACGTCAAGTTGATGAATGATACATTGCTGAGTGGCAACTATAGCTAACAAATACCGGACATTAGTCATTTTTGCAATAGGTGCAAAAGTCTCGTGATAATCTAGTCCTTCAACTTGAGTGTAGCATTTTGCAACCAGGCAAGCTTTATATATTTCAATTGAACCATCTGCTTTGAGCTTGGTTTTAAAAATCAATTTGCAACCGATGGATTTTTTACCAGGAAGGAGTGGTTCAAGTATCCAGGTGGAATTAGCTTCAAGGGCACGGACCTCATTAGACATTGCTTCACGCCAATGGGAATGGCGAAGGGCAGTAGAATAACAAGAAGGTTCAACAGAAGTGGTAAGGACATGTAAAAAGGTAAGATGAGAAGGTGAAAAATGAGAATATAAAAGAAAAGCAGATAAAGGGTGAGCAGTACCTGAGGTTAATACAGCAAGTGATGATGTCGTAGGCCCTGCGTGTAGAGTCGTACAAACATAATCATGGAGATCAGCTGGTTGAGTAGTAGTGCGACGAGGACGAAGAGAAGTAGAGGGAGGGGGGTCTATGGTGTTAGCAGTAGGAGGAGGGGATGGGGATGGTAGGATAGGTTCGAGAACGGGTAAGGGGATGATAGGAAGAGATAGGTGGGAAATATCTAGAATATCTTGAAAGGGAAAGATGTCTTCATAGAATGTGACATCTCGAGAAAAGAAGACTGTTTGTGTGTCGAGATTGTAGAGTTTGTATGCTTTGTGGTTACTAGGATAGCCAAGAAGTATGCATTTTGAGGCATGGGGGAGAATTTATCTTGGTGAGCTCGGAGGGTTTGGGCGTAACATAGACAACCAAACACACGAAGGTGATTATAGTTTGGAATGGTGTTGAAGAGAAGTTCAAAAGGAGATTTATTTTGAAGAATACGACTTGGTGTACAGTTAATGAGATATGCCGCAGTGAGTACACATTTTCCCCAAAATTTTAGGGGTAAGTGTGCTTGAAGGCGAAAGCTACAAGCAATATTCAGGAGGTGCATGTGTTTTCGCTCTGCAACACCATTGTGTTGTGGAGTTTCAACACAGGTACGTTCATGAATAATGTCGTGATTATGAATATAGGTTTGAAATTTTTGTGAAAGAAATCCTTGTCCATTATCAGTGCAAATTTTTTTAACCGTGGTATTAAACTGATTTTGGACAAGGGCAAAGAAATGCATGAGATTTGTATATGCCTCAGATTTATAACGCATAAGATAGATCCAAGTGGTGCGTGAAAAATCATCGACTATAGTGAGAAAATAATGAGAACCGCAAATGGAAGGAGTATGATAGCCACCCCAAATGTCACAAAATATTCTATTGAAAGCAAAAGAACTTTTATTATCATTAGAGGAAAAAGGCAAACATGTTTGCTTAGAACGAGCACAAATATCACAATCCAAACAACATGCAAATTAGTAAATAATTGGGGAATAACAAGACAGGAATGATGACCTAGGCATCGGTGCCATAAGTCTTTATTAGCAGTGGATTGCACGGAGAGAGCTAGAACATTGTTGGGCCGGTACACATAGAGCCCATTGCAAAAATCACCAGCTCCAATCAGCCTCGTCGATTGTGGGTCCTGAAACAAGAAATTTTTAGAGGAAAAAAAACGATGCAATTTGTGTTAGTGGTAAGCTGAGGGACAGAGAAGAGATTAAAATGGAAGTTAAGGTTAAAATAGACATTTAAAAGGGTAAGGGAGGAGGATAGTTTGCAATTGTCGATACCCTTAATACAGAGGGTATGGACATTCGACAATCTCACCGAGAGAGAATAAGGTGGGGATTTCAAATCGGAGAATGCACGCCGATAGTGGTACATGTGGGCGCTAGCGCCACTGTCCACGACCCAATCATGGTGGCTTTCAAAGGAGGAGGGAGAAGAAGTGGTGTTCCGACGAAATTGGAGGGAGTGGGTGTCGGGGTGAGCAAGTCCAGCAATTTTTAGTAGAGCTTTTGTGTTAATCCTAGTACCGACGACAAGACTGAGGAGAAGGAGGCCTGATTTGCTACCAAGATAATCCAGGCGGTGGTTTGCCGAGAAGGGAGGGGCACGTTGATCGCGACCATGTGGGTATCCAATGATCCTCCAGCATCAGTCAAGGGTGTAACTCGTTTTGCTACATTCAGTGCAACGCGTGTTACTTCTTGTGTTGCCGAAGTTGGTTGCTGTGAAGGCCATGGATTCCGTTGGAAGTGGTCGGATGTGAAGGAGACGCTGCTGCTCTTCCTGAAATATGATAGAAAAAACCTTTGTGATGGGGGGAAGGGGATCCATAGCTAGGATTTGGGTTTTGAGTTGGGAAAATGATTCATTTTGGCCAAGAAGAAACTGGAAGACGCGTTCATCATCTGAATGTTTTTGCAAATCCTTGAGGTCATTGTTGTTTTGAAGATGGCTTAATTTATCCCATATTTGTTTGATTTGGTTGTAATATTCATGGATGGAGTTGGTATTTTGTTGCTGAGAGGAAAGCACACGCTTGAGGTAATAGAGGCGAGCATTATTGTCTTGGCTGAAACGAGATTGGAGGTTAATCCAAACTTCTCGTGGGTCTGTATAGTATTGAAGGGAGTTGGCTAGAGATGGATTGATGGAGTTTAAAATCCAAGTAAGGACCATGTCCTTGGTTTGGTTCCATTGTGTGTATTTTGGAGAGCTAGAATCAGGGTTGGGGAATGAGTCATCGACAAAACTGAGCTTGTTCTTGGCATTGAGTGCTCGGGTCATGGCTTTTTACCATTTTGGAAAATTATCTCATGTAAGAAGACCAGAAACAAGAATGAGGTTAGGGGAATCAGATGGATGGATGAGATATGGAGAGGGGACATTGGAGGAGGAAAAGGAGGCCATGGAGGTCTCTAATAAGGTACAGATCGTGTTTTGCTCTGATACCATGTCAAGAATGCGAAAAACAAAATAATTTTTTTATTTCTGTCACTTACGATTACAATGATACATTGCTGGTTAAATAGATACAATAAGCTAGACTAAGTATGGAAATAAACATATGTAAGGAAATAATTGATATTTACAAATCAATGACTATTCCTACAATTATGGTGATGATTCCTTGGCTGATTTTGTGATATTTGGAATCCTATGAATGAGGTAATTTGATTGTGCCAATATCTTCCTACATATATCTGGCATCCAATACATCTCATATCTCCTTTGCAGTTTCTTGCTCCCATATTGATCAAAGAGTATCTAACATTGCATTGCAAATATGCGCTTGAAATGCGACTTCTTGATCCGGCCTTGAAGTTGGAATCAATGGTACAGTTAAAGGGTTAGACCACCAGCTACTCAGTCAGCAGACTGCTGTAATATCCATCATGTAATAGAATACAAAATTTGTGTGGATTCTCTTAGCCATTAGCATCCTAGATTAGGCACTACTATACTTGGATGTAGCATATCGTTGAACAAGTTGTAAACAATTTGTACCACTTTGTAATAGTACACAACATCGCGCGAATCTTATCATGAACTGAATATAAACGCACTTTAAAACTTCAAGATTATACTCGAAATTCCATTTAAAATTTACTCCTATTGACATTCTCAATTCAACAGTTGCATCCCTTCACTATCATTGACAAATTACAATTGGGAATTGGGATTCCATATCTAGTATAGCAAAAGAATTTTCCAAGAAATGCAAGTGTACTTTTTGGATAATATTTGAATAATTTCCCATTTGTTGCCTACCATAGAACCTTTAAAATTGAGTTCACATCTTGTCCGAACTTGGTACTGTTACAAACATAATTTGCCTCAGTTTGGTTTGCTGAAACTGAAAAATAAATTTGATCAAAGGTGATAAAATATATAATTAAAAAGTTGATGAAAGTTGTGGATCATACGAAATATGTGGTTAAAAATGAGTTCGAGGAAAAATCAATTTCAAAAAATGGGGTCAAACATTTATTTGAACTAAATAATTTTTTTTTTCAGTCTTACAATGAAGCCCCTATTCGATAGCCATTATTTTGAAAACCATAAATTGTGTAATGTAAAATCCACTTAAGCACTTGTTTGATTGTCATTATTAGTGTTGACATACAAAAAGTGTAGTCCAAATCGAATAGCCCAAAGAATGAAGCTCAATTAGGAAATCCA
>CAIGRT010127718.1:0-12190 GCA_903798405.1 Fraxinus platypoda
ATTGTAGATTGTTTCCAGTTCAGATCTGCGGGAATCAAACTCTTCAATTTTTTTCCACTTCTTTCTCAAAGAGTTTTCTGCTTCCTTCCTCTCGGCACAAGATTTATTTAAGCGCTGTACTTCAGACATCAATAAGTTCAAGCTGGCCCGCAACCCAGCTGCTTCTCTTTCCTTGGCCCAAACCTCTAACTGCAAAGAAGAGAGGCATATGTTTAATGTCCAAAGCCATGAATAGTTGAGTTTACAGAGTCCAATTACTACCCAAAAAACTGAACGGAACAGCTGTATAAAACATGCACGAAACTTTTTCATAAAGTAAATGATCAACCGAAGACATATATTATACTTTTTTTTTTTTTTCAATTGAAGAGCATCAGGGACGTAGGTATGTCCATAATCTCCTCTCACCACCAGAATACTGATATAGGAAGAAAAAACTCAATACATATGCACAACCATGTCTTTGGCCATAATATAGTACTTGAAAAGAAACAAAATTGTCTTTTATGCAAAAAGCTAAACAACAGCAGCCTTGCATCAACTCCATTCTTTTCGTTTCCCTATTTTTTATTTTTTCAACCAGTGACTTCACAGCCCGTCAACTTCCAGCACAGGATGCTAATCATTTGACAGTTTTGATTGCCCACAGTGTATGCATGGAAAGGCAGAGATTATGAGTTCCCCATTGTTAGAAGTACCTCAAAATGCTGTTTTGATACTTACATCTTTCTATACCAATGCCACATTTCTGCTTTTATGCCTTCTCTTCAGTCCAAGCCCAAATTTTAAGAAATGTTCCGGACTATTATCAACATGTGAAAGTACAAATTTCAAAGCTGGATCCAAGATCAAACATTCAGTTGTGACCCAACATAAAACAAAACTATGCCTAACCTTCCAGTCTTATTTTTTCTTCCCAAATAAATATTACCCCAAACATATTAGAGAATCAAACAAATATTTTAAGTGATAAAAAGGTAATCCTTAATTATTGTATCATATCACTGACACATTGCACCTCAGAATATACAGATGGTGGGTGGTCTTAGCCCATAACGAGTTTTGGTCAGGATAATTAAGTCAATTAAGACATGCCATCTTAATTTCTGATAGAAGTGCAAATTAAAGCAACTGTACGCTTGATCTAAGAAGTGCAGGGACCAACGATGGCAAGGCAACAATGAGATATGATCTTCATTGATAATAAAGATGATTTGTTATGCCCTTCTCAAAGCTAATTTATGCAGAGCATAAGCTGAATCAAGAAAAGGTATCTAAACCCGATAAAATACAACTCTGGTTTCAAAATAAGAAGAACAGTCAAATGACGCAAGACATTATCAAGTTAGCGTTGAAACTCAACTAACATAGCTTATGTATACCCAAAAAAAATAGAATAAATATTACCTCAAGTTGTCTGAGGCTGCTCATACTCTGTGATGTTCCTGCAGCTATAAGTGAGTGTTTTGAATCTGCACCACCAACTCCATGGAGACGTTTCAAAAGTAGTTGGCTCATGTTTCTAGCTTCAGCAGCTTTGTTGAGTGCATCTTCAGTGGCCAAAAATTGCTGAACATGTGCTTTCTGTAGCAAATAAAATATATGACGTGCAATTGAAAAAAAAAAAAAAAACTAGAAGTTGATACATAAAGAGGCCACTAGATAGAGGAAGACCTGTCTTTCCAAAAGTTGATTTTCACTCCCTCTTGAAGAAGCATCACCTCCAATCTTCCCATTTCCATAAAGCTGATGGTGTAATGGTGAGTTTATATCAGGAGATGAAGCCTCAATTATTGTGTTATTGTCATACTTGTACCTACATCGGACAAAAGACATTTTACAGATAAAATGAAAAAGAATGGCATAGAAACAGTGAAGATAGCAAAAAACAAAAAATGAAACATGAAAGAAATGAAGTATAGCAATAGAACTGAGAGAAGGAATCATACATACATCAAGGCAATACTCCATGAATGGAAAAAAGTTTCAGAAAATACATGAGTTAACCTGAGATGGAGTGTATAGAATTTGACTTGAGTTTTATTCCCAGTAAATGTGGTGTCACCTGCACCAATCTTTTTCCACCACTCCATTAGATCCAGCACTACATCTACCAAAACTACAATTAGACAAATATTTTGTTACCAGAACTACATCTACCAAAACTACAGGGATAGCATCGTTCTAGTGAATAAAAGATTTAGGTATAAGACATGTCTGGACGATGTGTCGTCCTTCCCTTAATTTTTCGCCAATTAGTGTTAGCTCCACTAGTTGACATATATTGTAATTTTCTTATTTTATGAATTTTGGTAAAACTACATGTCCATCTTAGGATCTTCATTTTCTACAGCATAGGTCTCATAGACATGGTGACACAGGAGCTTATATTTGACAATGAACAATTGAAGATTAAGAAAAGAAAGAATGCAAAGAAGAGAACAATTGAGGGCAAAGGAAATCATTTTTTATTCATATATTCAATGGTTATGACTTACATTAAATAATCCCTTTCTTTCTAGAGCAAGAAACTGAAATAATCTAAATTAGAACAAACTTCTAATAAAATAGAACTTTATTGAATTATTGAAATTAATCTAATCTAATCTATTTAAAATAATCATACTTTTAATAGAACTCTATTTTAAAATCCTAATTATACTTTATCTCTATCTCCATCACATTGTCTTTCACCAACCCAACAATCAGTATTATAAAGCATAGTTGGTCTCATGGCCATGTAGAACTTGCCTTTTAACTTGGTATTTTCCAATTACATAAAATTTTGTATTATTTCTCCATAGTGTTTTAACCGCTGTTATTCTATGCGTAGATCATTTTCAAGTCTTCGTTTCTTACTATAAATCAAAGTTAACTACTTAAAATGGTCATTTTCGACGACAATATACCTTCTATTGTGTCTCCATTACCATCATTTTTTCTACTACAATTAAAGGGCAGTCTATGTATGCTCGTGACTTCCATCTAAATTCTAACCATGTTAAACTTCTAGATTCTAAGGTGCTTCTGCACTATAATATAAATCACATAAATCATCCCAGAAACCCAAATAATGTCACCTTCTTGGCTTCTTGATTATAATTCGGGAAGTATGTGACATATATTACCACGTCAAGAAAAACATGCTTTTAATAGAACTCTATTTTAAATTAGAACAAACTTCTAACAAATTAGAACTTTATTGAATTATTAAAATTAATCTAATCTAATTAAAATAATCATACTTTTAATAGAACCCTATTTTAAAATCCTAATTATACTTTATCTGTCTCTTCATCACATTGACTTTCACCAACCCAACAATCAGTATTATAAAGCATAGTTGGTCTCATAGCCATGTAGAACTTGCCTTTTAACTTGTTATCTTCCGATTACATAAAATTTTGTAGTATTTCTCCATAGTATTTTAACCACTGTTCGGTTCACTTATACACGAAGGAAGAAAGGGGCCACCAGTTGGTGAACGGTAATCAATTGGGAGAAGGGGTAAAATAGTAATAGTGATGTGGAGGGAAATGTGAATAAAATAGGGAAGGGGGGAGGGGAATAAGTTGGTTAGGCAATTTTTCATTCATTTAGTGTAATTGGGGGGAGAGACCAGACCTCTCGAATAGCCTTGGAATTTGTCATCATTCTTCTACAATCAATCCAAATTCTGTTTCCTGTTCATCTTATATAAATATACAGTTCATCAACTATTGTGTCTAAATCTCGTTCCAAGGCAGCTTACTAATCAGTTCCTTTCAGTGCAAGCTACAAATCTCCAGAAATTCCGCAGAAGTTGGCAATCAACCGGTAAGAGGTAATTTGAAGTACTTATTAGAGCAGCGTTAGGTGAGTGAAGATAATAAAAAATGGCTCACTAAATTGATGGGATTTCATTTCGACATTCAGTATCGTCCCGGGTTAGAAAACAAGGTTGCTGATGCCCTTTCTAGAATTTCGCCAACTATTAATTGTATTGCTATCACCATCCCTAAAGTCCTTCAGCTGGAAGAGATTAAGAATGAGGTAGCCACTGATGAGGTACTGGGAAAATTGGTTAAGGACCTACAGGGGGGCTTAAATGTACGAGTGGGGTATACGTTGGTGGATGGAATTTTACGTTATCATGGAAAAGTAGTGTTACCTAGCAACTCGCCTTTTGTGAATCTCATGCTGCAGGAATGTCATGACTGCAAGGTCTGTGGTCATTCAGGGTTTCTTAAAACCTACAAGTGGGTCTCCGGGAAGTTTATTGGCCAGGGATGAAGAAAAGGGTGAGGGACTATGTGGCCAAATGTGCTGTCTGTCAGCAAAACAAATATGTCACGTTATCCCCGGGAGGGCTTCTGCAGCCATTGCCGGTACTTGAGTTAGTTTGGGAGGATGTTTCAATGGATTTTATTGAGGGCCTGCCTCAGTCAGGTGGAGTTGATACCATTCTGGTCGTGGTGGACCGGTTGAGTAAATACGGGCATTTCTTCGGGTTAAAGCATCCATTCACTGCTCCAATCGTGGCCGAGGTGTTTATCTGCGAGGTGGTGCGGCTACATGGCATGCCTCACTCCATCATTTCCGATCGAGACAGGATTTTTATGAGTACCTTTTGGACGGCTCTATTCAAAGCTCATGGAACCACCCTGAAACATAGCACCGTCTATCATCCACAAACGGATGGCAAACGGAGGTCGTGAACAGATGCTTGGAAACGTATTTACGATGCTTTGCTTCCAACAGACCACGAGTGTGGAGTCAATATTTATATTGGACTGAATTCTGGTATAATACTTCTTTCCATACTACTACCAAGTACACCCCCTTTTAGATTGTGTATGGTCGGGAGCCACCTCCAATTCTTGCCCTTAAAAAAAGGACGACAGTGAATTCTTCGGTAGAGCAGTTGTTGCGAGATCGCGATGAGGTCCTTAAGGAACTGAAGGTGCAGCTTGCTAAAGCACAGTTGCATATGAAGGAAATCGCAGATGACCATCGCCGTGACATTCAGTTCGAGGTAGGGGACTTAGTCTATCTCAAGCTCCGTCCATTCCGCCAGAAATCTATGGCAACAAAACCCATCTCAGAAATTGTCCCCGAGATACTTTGGACCTTTCGAAGTGGAATCAATGGTGGGCAGGTAGCTTACAAACTGAAACTTCCCCCTACAGCTGCTATCCATCCGGTTTTCCCTGTCTCTCAACTCCGCAAGGCCATAGGCGATTTGCAGCCGGTTTCGTCACTTCCTCCTCAGCTGTCAGCAACTGGGGAGTTCATTTTGGAACTAGAGTCTGTCCTGGAAGTTCGTCTGAATACTGAAGGAGGTCCTGATGTTTTGATTAAGTGGAAGAATTTGCCGGAGTTTGAAGCAACTTGGGAACCTTTCGAGATAGTCAGCCAACAATTCCCTTACTTCCACCTTGAGGACAAGGTGGATTTCGGGGCAGCGGGTAATGATAGGCCCCCAATCCGGTTCACTTATACACGAAGGAAGAAAGAGGCCACCAGTTTGTGAACGATAATCAGTTGGGAGGAGGGGTAAAATAGTAATAGTGATGTGGAGGGAAATGTGAATAAAATAGGGAGGGGAGGAATAAGTTGGTTAGACAATTTTTCATTCATTCATTGTAATTGGGGTTGAGAGACCAGACCTCTCGAATAGCCTTGGAATTTGTCATCATTCTTCTATAATCAATCCATATTCTGTTTCCTGTTCATTTTATATAAATATACAGTTCATCAACTATTGTTTCTAAATCTCGTTCCAAGGCAGCTTACTAATCAGTTCCTTTCAGCGGGAGGTTAAACTTCAGTGCAGGCTACAAATCTCCAGAAATTCCGCAGAAGTTGGCAATCAACTGGTAAGGTCTTATCACAATATGCCTTCTATTGTGACTCCATTACCATAATTTTTTCTACTACAATTAAAGGGTATTCTATGTATGCCCGTGACTTCCATCTAAATTCTATTCCTGTTAAACTTCTAGATTCTAAGTTGCTTCTTCACTATAATATAAATCACATAAATAATCCCAGAAACCAAATAATGTCACCTTCTTGGCTTCTTGATTATAATTCGAGAAGTATGTAACACATATTACCACATCAAGAAAAACAACCGTGAAGCATAAGAAACAGTAGTTGCAAATATTTACAGAATCATATTAATAATGGCTCACAATATATCAATTAAGAGCTCATTCACTGAAATGGAATCAAGGCACGTAACTTGCATCCATCATTACCAATTGACATATTTGATTGGAATTTCTCAAGTGCACTGCTTTATCTTTATAATATGTGAAAACACCCCCAATTAATCGAAAAGATGGAAGCTAGCATAGACTTCCAAACATAATGACAGCAGCATAGATAACCTGCAGAACAGGAATGCTTCTACAAGCAATACAGAGGTGCAATACGATGGAGTGTGAGCAGAGAACTGACTAACAAAGAGTAGCACAGGCAGATTCGGAACGTAATTTACAAATCTTTCATACAATTTAAATTGTGTTAAGTAAGCAATTGAGAAAAAAAAATATTATGCTGAGAACACACCAGAAGGAGACAAGTATATAAGTACCTTAATGCTTCTGCATCAACTCTAACGTCATTTTTTTCTATTTCTCTTGTAATCAGAGCTTTCAACCTTTGGCTATACGAAGTGATCGCCTGCAGTAAATGGGGAGGACTTCTTATGCAATCTACAATC
This sequence comes from Fraxinus platypoda, assembly GCA_903798405.1. NCBI lineage: Eukaryota > Viridiplantae > Streptophyta > Magnoliopsida > Lamiales > Oleaceae > Fraxinus > Fraxinus platypoda. The sequence continues at coordinate 6,710 of CAIGRT010127718.1, forward strand.
ACATCTATAATCTCAGTGGTTAAATCACCATCAAAGTTAATGCCTAACTTTGCAGCTTCCAACTGAGGATTTGTATGAATCCCACTTCCTTCATAAGCTGGAAAAGAGCTGTGAATCTTTTCAGTCATCTGAGTCGCAAGGGATTCACACAGTTTTCTGATATTTCTTTCCCTCCCTGTCTCAATAAGTATGACGTCATCTCCAGATTTGATGCCTTTAAGAGCTGATGAAGCTTCTTTCTCGTTATTTACATGGAAACTGGTAACCATTTCATCATGAGAATCAACACTTGATCGCTGAGCATTCCTAGCTTGGTTAACATAATAATGTAAACGTTTATGGTACTCGGCAAATATCTTGACCGCTTCATCACACTGTTGATCATAAGCCTCCAACATTACCTGCTTGTGCCTGCATGTTGTAATTCAATATGGTATTAATTTCTTCACTTGTAAGAATTTGGATATAACCTTTCCAATTCAATCTTGACTTATAACTAGTTAACCACATTTTTCATTTTTAACAAAATCCAACATGAACAAGTGTATTATTCTTTGTGGAGTGGAGAATCTAATAATCAGGTCAAATAACAAAGTATGCATTCATGCCCAATTTAAGCTTCGAATTATGTGAAATCTTCAGTTTTTTCCTCTTCCTCTAGACCACCCTTCATTCATATTTAAAAATAGAAGGCAAAATATAACCAACTAATATTTGCACTTTGACCATGTAATCGTTGGTTCAAACATATCCATGCTTGGAGAAAAAGATTAAAAGTATTAGTCAATATTAAAAAGAAAAAATAAGCTATAATCTTCTTTATTATACTGCCAGACCTATCCATTACAATAAATGTAAGAAAAGAATCCACTTTATTGTAGAATGGGAATTGCTTATCTCCTCAAAATCTTTTATAATTTCAGTTCCCCGGTTACACTATTCACATCTTACAATCTATTAAACCGTGACTATTCACCTGTTAATTAAGTGAGAAAAATCTTCATCGTATTGATTGGTTACCTCATTGATTAACGACTGAAAAAGAAGAAGCAATGAGGTCTTACAACAGTGCAAAAAGTGATGAAAAACAATTAACCTGTAATTAGATCGCTCATCCAGCATGCGTTTGCGCTCAGCCTCCTCCCTTGAAACCTCCAACATCCTCGTCTTCAACTCCTTCCGCTGACGCCTCACAATCTGCCTCAGTTTCTCCACTTCCTTCTCTGCCAGTTCCCTCTCCTGCAATGCCACTTCCCTACTATTGCTATCCGCCAAACCCTCCCTCCCTGCTCCCAATCTCTCCTTACTCCTCCCCCTACTGTTCTTCACATCGTTGCCACCACCACTACCACTACCATCCGCGCCATGAACAAGAATATTCCTTCAAATATTCTCAACCGTTTTCTCCGACTTCACCCTCTTTAGCAGAAAGTTCCAGACTGTGATCATGTTCCCGCGGCAAACCTTCCGGAGAGAGTCAGAGGTCGGCATTGAGGCCGCTTTGGATGATGAAGCGTACGGCCCTAAAGGCCGGTAGCCCATTTCTTTCTGAAGCCATTCCAGAATTGCCTCTGGCGATCCCGATGAACTTTGCATTGTGAAATTCAAAATCAAATTTTCTCAAATCAGTACGAACAATTGGATCGTTGTTAGATTTGAATTCGAAAACCCCGAGTTCGTTGATGTAATTAAAATTAGATGGTTAATTGTATCTGAATGTAAAGTGGTTGGCTGGCGAGATGATTTTTGGGAATAATTGAAGAATCTGAATACGTACATACATGTATTGCTGCTATTTACTGCATACACACTGTTACATAGCAACGGTAGTGTATGACCTTGTTTGACTTGATTTTAGCTCCGTTTGATATCCTTTAAAAATAGTTTTTTTTTTTTTTAATGTGTTATTAGAGAGTGTGGAAAAATTTTGAATTCACGTGCAAAATATTTTAAGATGAAAATGTGTGATTGAAAATGAGTTTTCAAAAGAAAAAGTTTTTGAAAAATGATAGACAAACAGAGGTTTAGGCTCAATCACACAAATTTAAAGTCTAGTCGAATCGATTTGTACAAAAGTTATATTTCAAATAAGTTTATTTGACTAAGCCCCTGTTTGGGCTCCATTAAAACTTTAGTACATTTTTTTTTCTTTTCAATCATATATTTTTTAATAAAATAATATTACACATAAGTCCAATTTTTTTTTTTTCCATTTTTAACCGTACATTCTTCTAATGACGGACGCAGACATTTTGAACTAGGGGACAGACTAAAACATGCAAAAAAGTCGTGGAAATTTTTACATTCGAAAAAAAATTATACCCTTACATCCGAAAATTTACATGTGATATAACTATTTCGAATGTAAAATTCTGAATTTTATTTTGATATCACACCTCACGTAAAATTTTCTAATAAAATAATGTAAATTATATTAAGAAATTTGTTGCGTAAAAATAATAAATATTAATGAAATAATTAAAATTTTAAAAAAAAATGACAAGTTAGACGCCTCTTTTTAAAATGCATGTTTGGTATACTTTTAATTATTTTTCGACATCTGTTTGGACTTTCGATATGTCTATGATGTAATTCTTAAAACGAGTTTCGAGACATATGCCATTCATTGATTCGGCTAGCGTATAATCGTTGGGAAATTTTTTAAAGTTAGCATGTTATCGAAATTTTTGAAATACTAGTTTGGAATGATTTACTTTAACAAGCCGCATCATTTGCTACGATTGATCGTTTCGCGCACCATTAAAAACGTAGAAAACTAGACCGTGAACACTTCGAAATGATATTAAGAATTCATTATTTTGATCTCGTTTGATATCCCGTAATGACTTCTAAAATTGAGACCAAAAAAAATTTAATGGTAGTAAAAAAAATTGCACAAAAGTTGAGAGATCACGTGACCCCATGCCACCCTTGTGTCTGACCCTGCATTCTCCAAAAACATTACTATTTCAAAATATATTTTCCCAAAATCTCATTGTAATGGAGTCCAAACAAGGGCTAAAGATTGCTTTTAATCAACTATAAGTTAAATTGAGTAATAGTTTGAAGTAACTGAAATTACAGTGTTTTGTCGGGTATATAGGGCTTATTCCAATTTTTTTAAAATACATTTTTTGTCTATTCTTTTCAATAACACATTTTTTAATAAAATAATATTATGTGTAAATTCAAAACTTTATTCCAATTTTTTTAAAATACATTTTTTGTCTATTCTTTTCAATCACACATTCTTTAATAAAATAATATTATGTGTAAATTCAAAACTTTTTCTAATTTTTTAACTATGCATTCTCCATCAATGTACTATTCCAAAATGCATTCTTAACCTTTTAATAAGACTTAAATAGACTCATAATAAGCTCATATTTGGTGGGAATTAAAATCAGATTTTTAGTTTTGATATAAGTTGATGAAATGTTTAATTGAAAAGTTGTGAATCCTATAAGATATGTGATTAAGATTAATTAATTATTTTGACTGAAATTAAAATTCATTAAACATGACCAAATACCATTAATCTCGAATTTACTAATTTACCTTATTCCTTGTATTTTCAAGCAGGCAAATGCAGTGCAAAAGTAGTTCTGGGAATGTTTTGAGCCCCATTTTTTAGGTAGAATGCATTTTGGAATAGTAGATTGATGGATAATATGTAGTTAAAATGGATAATGTTTTTGAATTGCGTGTACTATTATTTTATTGAAGAATATGTAGTTGAAAAGAAGAAAGAGAAAAATGTATTTTAATAAAAAGGGAAAATTGCAGCCGCAGTCCCAAACCTTTTTATTTTTTGCAGACTTTACCTCAACTTTCACTTTGTACCACTACATGTCCCAGATCTTTGAGAAATTCGCACTGGAGGTCCATCTGGACAAAAACCGTCCAAATCACCGTCAGTCAATCTGAAAAATGAGATATTTTGACCATTTGAAGGTGGGGTATTTCCGTTCATACAGTAATTTCTCTTTAAAAATAATAAATAAAAGAAAAAAAATCATCATCTTCTTTAAACACCCCACTCCCACCCTTCCCCAACACTAAAATCCTGCCGCCACGCCACTGTTGATTATTTCATTGGTTCCGCGAACAATTTTTTTGGAAGATAATGATTTTTTTTCTTTTATTTATTATTTTTAAAGGAAATTTACTATATGGACAGAAATGCCCCTCCTTAAAATGGTCAAAATATCTCATTTTTCAATTTTCCAAGTTGACTAACGGTGATTTGGACGATTTCTGTTCAGATGGACATCCAGTGCGAATTTCTCAAAAATTTGGGACATGTGGTGGCACAAAGTGAAGGTTGAGGTAAAGTTTGCAAAAAACGAAAAGGCTTGGGATCGCGACTGCAATTTTTCCTAAAAAAAATGTGGATTAAATAAGGTCTTAATTAATCTATAGTTAAATGAAAATAGCCTTGTCAGCAATTTGGCATTATGTGAATAAATTATAAGTTAATGAGGGCTCCACCTCGTAATTTATATAGTAATAAAGGATAATGTTGATTATTTCATTGGTTCCGCGACTGTTTTTAGTAGGCGTGGGGTGGAACAATTTTTTTGGAATCATTAAAATCGAATCATATCGAACCAAATTGATTGGTAGGGATCGCTTTGGAATACGTTTTCAAATAAGTCTAGCTCTTAGACCCTAGAATGGGCTGGTTTCGGACTCAGAATAGAGACTCGAAACCGTTAGAACCATTTATATATATTTCTTTTTTTTTCTTTAGATTTTTTAAAAAAATATTTCCTAAGTAATTAACCATTTTTAATTTCCTCACTGAACATTTTTTTTAAAAAAAGTTTGATTCCAATGCTGAACCAAATTAGAACCTCCGGTTCCAATTCGATTCCAATACTACAAATAAAACCAAATAGTTCCACACTATTGATTTTTGGTTCGGTTCCGATTCTCGTGAAATCCAAATCAAACCTAATTTAGTATTTAGTGTTTTAAATACGAATTAAGTTTTTAGTATTTTAAAGGCTTAATGGTAGAAAATCCTCCTACAAATTTGGCCATGTGCAATATACTCCATATCTATTGAACATCGTAGAAAATGTCCCTGTTTTAAACATTTTGTTCGAAATACTCTTTTGCATTCGTCAGTTGTACCGTTAAATCCTAATAAATAGGAAAAAATGAAAAAAAATAGCAAGGGGAAAACATGGTGGGCAAACCCCCCCACCCCCACCTAATTGAAATTGGCGAAAAATATATTTTCTTAATAAAAAGATTGAAAATAATGAATATGTCCTCCTATTCAAATAAAACACAAAGAAAAGAGGAAAAAAAAATAAATAACTAATTAAATCACGATCCCAAATATTTTAAAAAAGTGCAAACGAGTCCCACATAAATAACTAAAAAATCAAAACTAAAATTTTATTTTCTTCCTCAATCCCACCCCACCCTCGAAACTTCATCTTCTTCCCCACCCACACCCACACCCACACC
>CAIGRT010127721.1:0-21982 GCA_903798405.1 Fraxinus platypoda
AGTGGAGTGGTGCAACTGGATCTTGTCACCTGTCCATATCTTGACCCTTGGCTTGGCTTCTAGATGGTTCCAAAGTATAACACTCGTGTGCCGTTTCACTGCGCACATTATTTTGACTTCCGGGTTTCATTCTTGAGAGAGTTTTTCTTTGAGCTAGGGTTTCTGATGTGCTTCGTTCTCTCTCTTAAAAGTCTCTTAAAGGTCAGTGGTAAAGAGAAATTTGAGGAATACCTTTTACCACATCAAAGACTGGAAGAATGATGTGGCGAAAGAGCAAGTCAAAAAATATAGTGCACATTTTCTTCAAAAAAAAAAAATACATATATAGTGCACATGAAGAAAAAGGAAAACGTACCAAAAAAATAAATAACGTAATTATTAGAAGTAGTCATATCATTTTCTTTATTTCTCAAATCAATTCTAGATATTATTAAATGATAATTACTAATAAAGTAAAAATTATCAGATTTTTTTTTTAATAAATTTTAATTATTGCTATATTTTAATCTCGTCTGCTTAATTTTGAAACTCAAATGTCAGGTTAGAGATCGTCCTCAGTTAGAAACGTTAAAACATTAATTATTATTATTATTGAATGGGGGAGTGAAAGAGGAGGTGCCAATTTTTGAACACCCCCCCCCCCCCCCCCCCCCNCCCCCCCCCCCCCCCCCCCTTGGACCTCAGTTGTTGAAATAACAATCCTTAAACCAGCTTGCAAAACTTACTTGTAATGTCATATTAGAGAGAGATATATAAAAATATCATCTATTGATACTGATTCTGTACTGTACTGTACTATGCACCAAAACACGACTCAATGTGATTTAAGGAAAACCTCCCAATTTCAATTAGGAATGGCCTCTACAATTCGTTATTTAGGTAAATTAAACAAAAAATTCAATTGCGAGATAAATTATGAAGAGACAGAATCACGCCAGAATGTGTTATGATGGAAGTCATTGATAAAATAAAAACATTAATTCTATTTTCATTATTATTATCCGTTTATTTGCTTTCTATTTTACAGTCTGAATATTCAGGAGCTAACCATTCCAATGCACTTTTCTCCATGCATTAACTATATCACTAATTAAGACAAGCACGAAAACTAAAGCTACTAAAAATACAAATACAATAAGAGGGGCCTACATGGTGCCCTTAAACCATTCCAAGCTCCCTTTCAGTCCGTAACAAACTAAACCAACAATAAGTATAAGCACTGAAATTAAAGCTTCTACAAACCTACAACATTGCTAAAGATACACTTAAAACATCGGGTTTGAGAAGAGACCAAAGATTTTGAGCAATTTGACAATTATAAGGAAGCATGGACTCATAGAAATATCAATTGCTTGAAACCTCAGTTGGTAAAATCGTACCCAGAGGAAAGTAAATGTCAGGTCTTGTGGAACTTCCACAATCTGATGTACTTATCATTGTGTGTAGTAACAATCTTCTGCATTCCAACACCCAAGCAGGTTATAGGAGGCCGATGAGGCATTAGATCAATGTGGGCATCTTCAGAAAGCCTTTTTACTTCATTTTTCTGAATAGCTCCATACTTGTCTGTTGATAGATTTCGAACATTGCTACTTTCATCCATGAAGCAGCCTGATAGTACTGACCCATTTTCCTGATCAAGGATTCTTACTATGCCATCTATTCCGCCAACAACTAATGTTGATTTGTCATTCCGTAGGTGACCCATGGAATAAAGAACATTCGGACTGATTCTTTTCTTCCACACAGCTCTCAATGTCCTGCAAGTTTTCCATAATAAGGGTCCATGACTCCTTGAATGCAGTATATTTTTGACGTATAAACAGAAAAAACCAGATGAATTCTAAACCAACACTAGCTTTGTCCTATATATTTTCAGGTATGAATTTTTTATCATGTCCAATATACATCTAAAAATACACTGCAAATTTAATTATTTTCCTTTCAGTACTTGCTCCATTGTTCTCATCACCATCGAAGTCCAGACAAATTTCTGTCAAAACCATAATGTTCCATCTCAGAAGATTAGGAAATAAGACTTTGAGGTAATTTCAATAAATGAATATGCTCCCAAAACCATCAATCACATTATTGTAATGGAACAGAAATGAATGCGTATGCTCTTCAAACATGTAATGAGAACCGAAGAGTTTGGATCAATGAGTTCTTATAAAGATGGAGGAATTATATTGACAAGTTGTTTGGAAGGCACAATGTGAACACTGATGATTGTCGAATTCAGATGTTGATAAGAATGTAAATTACACTACAAGAATTTAGTTTTCAGAAGTGAAGGAAGAGGATGAAGATGAGAAAAGCAATTGGCCGACATTGAATTCCTGATATCGACAAATTCTTTCAATGTCCAAAGAAATGAAATAAAAGAGTGATTTTTTCCAATTCACTTCTAATTTCATCTCTATCAAATTTTAATATCTGAGTAGAATATAATTCTATATAATCAGTGGTTACTGGAAACTTAAATAGTTCACACCACTCTTTGGCTCTAACCATAAATTATCTACTAATAGGTATTTCACAATGAGATCCATCTATACAGTAGCGGTATTTAACTAGGAAAGGTGGCTGGGTAGCTGACCGTCTTAATCCATTATCGACAGAGTGAGAGGTTCATTTTATGTTTTTGAAACTGAAATAAGATTTTCTCCACTAAATGAATAACCATTTGCGACCAATGGAGAATTTCTTCTCATCTCAAATTTAGGTGACCAGATTTGCATCGGAACTGGTAATAAACACAAAACCAACCATTTTCGTTCTATATTTGTTAGAATAAAACTAGAAGTAAAAAGATGCTGGTAGAATGAAGAAAGAATGATATTGTCCCCAATGTTTGAAAAGGCATAATTGGTAATTGAGTTTATCCTTCTTGAGGCAAGGAGTAAGCCCTCACTTCGTTTTAAGTCCAACCTCATCGTAAACCAAAAGACTTTAAAAAAAAAAAAAAAACTACTAAAATACAACACAAGCACATAGTAAATCATGAACAATCTTCAAAATTCATAATGGAACAAGTAAAAATGTGCAAACAAACAAAATAAAAATCCATGAAGTAAAAAAAATATATATATTTATTTGATGGTGGACCAGTAGACTATTCCTAATTCGCTTATGATATAGTCTTATTGATGAGACTAAAAATGGATTAATCGTATGTTAAAACTTTGGAAGAGCTATTTGGACACTAAAAATTTTAGGCTGCGAAGAACCAAGACACAACATACACAATGCTACTAGAAAAACAATAACAGTAACAGTAAAAAAAAATAATAATAATAATAATAATAATATAATGGACTACTATAGAGGATCATTTTGTTCCCAAAACTGTGTTTTAGATATCTTTTTCTTTAGAATTGATTACTACATAAATAATAAAAAATTAATTCAGGAACTGACCATACATCTCTCTGAAGATAAATCTCAGAAACTTGACATAGAATGGCCTCAAGTGAACCAAAATATGTTAAAAGGTTAAAAGCGAAAGGGTTTTCCGTACCTTAGGTCCCAACAAGATGCAAATCCATCAGTTGATCCAGCAAATAGTAAATGAGAGCTTGGGTTCAAACACAAAGTCTTTATACCTGTGGTAAGTTGTCAAAAGGAATAAATGTCAATGATTTTGATCCACAGATATGTGCAGTCATCAGATGACCATTCCATTTGGATATGCGTCATCTTGCATTTAAAAAAAACCGTTTTTATTGATGCACTGCTTCAAGAAACCATAAACTTCACACAAGAACAAAATACGATTTTCCTTGTGCTTATTCTTCACCCCAAGCAAAAGGGGCAAAAATGAAAATATGTTTGTTTTATAGAAGAAAGACACCTCCTCAATTATCCATAAATAGAAGGCATAATATACACTATAAGTAGGCTGTGCATAATGAAACTGTGAAAGACATAACAGATGTTCAACTTAAAGAAGTATTTAATCAGGGGTTCAACTTGAAAAAATTATCATGGAAATACAAATCAAGACAATTAAGTATTACAAGAAAAAGTTGAGTTACTTCTTCAGATTGTTAAGGGGATTTAGTGCCAGCATGAAACGGAAGTAGCACTATACCCTCTGATGCTCATATTCTTCGAAATGGACAAAATACCCGTGTCGGATACGACAAGACATGGGTATGGGAAATGTGTCGGAACCTCCGAGTTTCATCCAGACACTTCGCCCTTTCTGCTTATTTCTTCTTCTTATTTCTTTTTTTTCTTTTCCCTTTTCTTCTTCGGCGGTGACATTAGGTTATCCCTTCTTTTTCTTCTTTCTTTTTTCTTTCCCTTTTCTTCTTTTTTCCTTCTTTCCTCTTTATATCGATAGTTTAGGGTTTCTTTGTATAAAATGAGAATGAGTTCTGTATATTGCTACTTAGCATTCCACTAAATTTAAATTGCAATCAAGTCCCTCATTTTCTATTTTATATAACATTTAGTAATTAACTTCCCATTATTGAAAACTAAACCCTAAAATTCTATCTTATTCGTCTTAATCCCTTATTCAATTCTCATTTCCTACTTTGTAAATGACTGATTTTGGTATATTTAAAATGACATCTTGGGTTAGTAGAAAAAATTAAATTTTGAAAGACATACCCCGTGTCCGAAATTTAGACTCTTTAGTTATGTCCCCGAATCCTATATTTTAGAAAATAAAAGATCCGAAACTCAGATGCATACTCGTACCAGAGTCCAAACATCATAAGACTATATCTAGGATGCTTTTAATTACTAAATTGGAAACGGCGGATTAATAAAGAAGGAACCAGCAAAATGTTTCTTAATTTATGTGGATTCCAGATATTTTAGGTAGTGAGACAATGCATTGTCAAAGAAGTTAGAAGCAAAATGATTCTCAGTTTATCAGGAACCCAGATATATGAGGTTGTGGGCTGTCTACAACGCACATAGGATGAGAAATTTTATAGAATTTTGGTCCCATGAAAGAACGAGATACCAAGGGTTGAGGTACTAGCCCAACTTATAACCTCGTAATGACAAAAGCAGCACCGTTCTGGTACCTGCATCCTACCATTGTTTCCAAACATTCAACCCACGTGAACTTTTTGAGATGCTATCCCATTCAAAAAAGACTAAAGAATGGTACTATCATTAAATTGGTTTAGATGGGTGGAAAAATTTTAATTTGTAAGTAAACAAGAAGCTGGAACGTAGGATGTATTCCGTTGCCAAGCGACATGAGTTCTTAAGCACAGGGTGCTCGGTGTCTCCTGACAATAGTTTGACTCTTTTAAGTAACAGCATCAAAGAAGGCACACAAGATCCTTCAACTGCCAGATCGATAGCCCCAGACAGATGAATGAGGATTGCTTATACACATATCACCCATCGAATTCCATGGAATAGCCTTGTAAATGGAACCCATACTCTTAAATAAAGTGGTGACTTTATGAAAAAGGTGAAATTAGAAGGAAAACACAGGTGGGTTCTCTCATTAGAGGTAAAATTGGAGGATTGTAGATGGATGATAATGATGGGTTGACTAAGTCCCCAGACTAGTAAGCAACCGGTCTTGGGGAAGCCTGAGAGGTAGTTATCAACCTCCTTTTCTAACTCCTGGAAATCCTACATTGTCTCAACCATGTTTTCTCCTCATCTGACTTGTAGAGTCCATCGAGTTGCACATTAACTAACACTTACAGAAAATGTAAAAGATCAAAACCGAATGAAGAACTCCCAAAACAACCAATAAAAGAATATATAATACAACCTGCAGAACTAGCAGTACTCAATGTCGCTACCCGCTGATCTGATGAAAGATCTGACATAGTAAGGCTGCCGAGAGAGGAACCGCTAACAATCAATTGATCATCACTGAAAGATAAACATGTTACAGACCCAGAATGCATCCTGCAAAAGAATACAACAGACAAAACTGATAAGCAATTGTAGCCAAACCACCATATGCCTTAGTGATAATTTCACAAAAGCTTCTTCGAGTTTATCAAATACTAAGAAGGCTGGAAGTGAAGTCATTTACATACTTGATTATCTGTGAACATTTTCTGCTGTACATGTCAAATACACGAACTTTCCCATCCTCACACCCAATTACTGCCTGTGGATCTACATAACTACAAAGAAGAAAGAATGGAAGTTCTCCTTTTTGTAAACAAAGAAAGTTCCGCATCATATGTGAATTAGCTCACACATAAATGAAGTACATTAAAAGCAAGAAAAAAATTCAAACAAGGTGCCATTTCTATAGTAAGAACAGTACCAACTAATGAATAACATCAAACAGAGCAGAGAATGAAAAAAACTTGGAGATAAACTTATTGCATTTTACTACAATATACAAGAACTTGACTTCCATTAAAATTTCTGTATCTGATGCATTAATGTTGTGAGAGTTGATTCATTAGTTTACACTTTAGTGGTATTCTTATAAAGTGATAATGGCTATTCTACCACAATCATCATTTTCCCCTAAAACATATGGCCACAACTGCACCTGACCATATTATGACACTTCCAACATTCTATCAGTAACAGGCAGTTCTATATTAAACTTCAGGGAGAAAGATAAAAAGAAAATAGAGAGGAAATATTCCTGTCGGATTTCTAAAGAAATTGGTCCAGGATTCAACTTAAGTCTCTCTTAAGGAGAGGGCATGTGTTCGAATCCTGGGGACGCGACAAAAATCTGTGAGGTGTGAGGAGTAAAACAGACTCATGCTCTTCCAGAGCGGACTACTGTAAGCTAACAACTTGGATACATCATTTTTGTAATAACCCAAACTCTACACCCAAACCGTTATATAATACGTACTGCCTGCTTTGAGTGAATATCTACCCACTTACTGCCTCACACTCAATTCGTACCAGGATTCAACTTAAGTTCTCATTGGACGGATTTTGGGTTTGAATATTGGGGGATGCGATAGAAAGCCATGAATGGGTGGGTAAGTGGACAGATGTCCACCCAAAGCAGATAACACATATGATATAACAGTTTAGACATAGAGGTTGGGTCATTACAATTTAAAACTAACATCACATGGCATATATAAGTAAGCATATATAGTCTCAGCTACTTTTGAGTGAAAAGAATAAGGAAAGCGAGCAGTTGTTTGTAAATAAGTCTTACTTAGACGCAATTAGAATCCCTATATTTTAACATGAACAATTTTTCAATTAGTTGATTGGAATCAAAAGATATATAATCAAATCAAATTGTAACTAAAAAAATTTTACACTATCTATTCTATGCAAAACCTCACTTCTATAAGTATGGGAAGACCTTTTTAACCTGGAAAGTGATTGCAATTCTCACAGCACCAAAATGGAGTGTATCCCTGCATTTCCACTTCTGTGGAAAATCTTCTTATAAATTCAAAGGGTTCATTTGTACTTCTTAGTAGCAGGAACTAAGCACTGTTGGAGCTAAGAGGCCAGTAATAATTTCCTTGTCAGGGGTACAATGAGTCGGAGATAAAGCGTGTTTTATGAAGTTGGTTAGTGAGGTGAATGGAATTAATGCTTTTTATGTATTTAATAGAGGGATGTCAGTTATAGGGACTTTTATGTCTTCATCTTAATATTCTACTTCATAAAACTAGTCCACTTTGGACATTAAGCTTTTCTTAGAAGGTGAAGATGAGAAGGATACCGATTAATTTGAAGAAAATGAGTTTTGAGATTGAAACTATGTTCCTTTTGAAATGGGATTCTTCGTATTTCCTGTTCCCAATCACTAGATACCAATATCATCTACATGGAATGACTAATCCAGAAATATATCTGATAATTAGTAATAAGAGCATAAAACCGAGGCACAATAACCATAAATAAGCCTTAAAGTGCCTAATGTTTTCTGTGCAAAGACTTTTAAGAGATATATTTCTTAAAATCTTCTAACCTTCGGAGTTTCTAGTGTAGAGGATCCTTGTACCGCATAGCATACTTTTCACAACGTCAAGGTAGGAGAAAAACATGGCACAACGAACCTGTAGAAACAGAGATAAAAGGGAGATTTCTGTCCTTGAAGTCTGGCTACAAGAATTTGTATTTAGGAATGGCTCTTATAGAAGATTACAACCACGAAGGAGGTACAACAGGATCGTTAACACTTGGAGAACAAGATTGACAAGGAAGGAAAGCTAGGATAAGTGTGTCCTCCATTTACTTCATACCTACATATATTATTGGAATAGACATAAAAGATGACAACAACTAAGTAATACATGTCATAAAGTTGACAACCGCTTCACTGATACACAACCTTTATTCTTTATGATGTTAGTGACCCTATTTTACCTCCTTTGTGGTTGTGCAGCCTTTGTGGATGTAATCTAGCTGAAACCAATGCTGTAAGAGTACTGAGATTGGATTTTAAGATATTTGTTTGAGAAAAATATAATTAATACTAAACTTTTTTACTTGGGAGCAATACTGCTATGAAATAGAAGTCAATGCTCTTTGTATCAATTGACTCAATCAAATCCATTATACGATTTAGGCAGTTTGAGGGGCATCCCTGTGAAATGTGCATTATGGCATCCTTTAAACTAATCTATTTCAATTTTAACCTATGGCAAAATATTAGATTAAATGTGCACTGAAATTGTTTATTCTGAAGTGATATTTTCACCTTTGTAGATAACACTGAAGGTGCCAAAATTTTGCAACTCATTGACAGTCTAGAAAAAAATGGAAAAGGTATAATCTATAACAACTTAAAAAGTAGCTCAGATATCATAACCAACTAGACGATCGGGGAAAAAAAACTGTAATGAGAAAATCCTTTCATAGATAGCAATGATAAAGAGGTATAATGAAAATTCTGGAATACACTTGGAAGGCCTCCTTGTCACAAAACCTCTCCAGTTTAAGTACTACTGGATAAGAGACCCTTCCCTTTAATACTCGGACTCTTCGAAATGGCCGGGATACCCGTGTCGGACACGACATGACATGGGTATGGGTATGGAATATGTGTTGGATCCTCCAAGTTTCAACCGGACACTTTGCTATTTTCTTTTCTTTTTCCTTCTCTCCCTTTTCTTCTTTCTCATTTCTACTCTCTATAAACCTAGCACCGCCACCGAGAGGGTGGAGAAAGGAGATGGCACTAGGTTTTCCTTTCTTCTTCTTTCTTTTTTCTTTCCCTTTTCTTCTTTTTTTCTTTTATTTTCCTTCTTTCCCTCTCTGTATCGGTAGTTTAGGGTTTTGTTAAGGGTTTTGTTTGTATAAAATGAAAGTGCTCCACTAATTTTAAATTGCAATCAAGTCCCTCATTTTCTATTTTATATAACATTTAGTAATTAACTTCCCATAATTGAAAACTAAACCCCTTATTCAATATTTATTTCCTTATATGTAAACAATTGATTTTGATTTATTCAAAATGACATTTTGGGTTAGTAAAAAAAATTGAAGTTTGAAAGGTGTACCCACGTACCTGTATCCGAAATTTTGACTCTCTTTAGCCATGTCTCAGTATCCTACATTTTAGAAAAATAAAAGATCCGACACTTAGATATGTACGCGTACCCGATACCTATACCCAAGTCCAAGTATCATAGACCCTTCCTACCACAACCATACCCATTAATCTCAGCCAAGCCCAACCAGTTAGAATACAAACCTGGTGAACTGGGATCCAGGATGGCCCACTTCACTAGTTGGATCTGATAAGCATGAGACACTAAAAACCTGGGGGAATTTCATTATCAAACTCCCAACTAGCAACCTCGAGAAACATCCAGATCTTGATCCACCTCATAAAACAAAGCTAAGAAACTCTTATTAAGCCTTGAACCTGCCACCCTTTCAAGCTTCTAAACAGCCAGGTCTAAAAAAATGATTCCTTGGTCTAGAACCAGAAATAATCAACATAAGTTCAAAAGAAACTGCAATAAAAAGAGTCGAGAGGAAGTAAATCCTTGAAGTCTATTTACACCATGCATCAAAAAATGATAGGCAGAACATCTACTGACTACAGTCTACAATTAATTGGGCCATATGCCTAGAACTTCTAACTAAGGAAGAGTAACGGCAAGTATGGTAGGGCTTCTTCTGCTTTTGATTTTTGTAGAAGAGCTTCCAGAAGACATTGGCCAGGTTCCACTAAAAACTGTTCTAACCAAACAAAGTACTTTCAGAAAATTATCCAAATAGGCCACAAGTACCTTTTAGTCTCTAAAGAAACTTTTGACTTCCTACCAAATGGGCCCTAAATTGATTGAAGCTACTTACCACATATAATGCAATAAAAGAATGAAGACGTGACCTAATTTTTTTCAGGACTCACTCCCAGATTATTGATTGAACTTCCCATATTGCTAATGACAAAGAAAAAGTTAAAAGTCTTAGCCAAATTAATTTAAATGCAATTATCAAATTGCTGCTGAAGATTTAAGAAAAAAGTGGGATTAATTTAAATGCAATTATCAAATTGCTGCTGAAGATTTAAGAAAAAAGTGTGATCAATGTAATAATATCACGCACCGCATACACAATCCTTTAGTAAACAAGCCATCACGTGATGAAAATATATCTCTTATTCCAATGCGCTTCCATATGCATATACGAGTCCCAACCAGACCAACCACCTATAGGACAATAAAGGAAACCGAAAGTTAAATGTTGTCAGTCTTTAGACTTGAGTCAAATGAACCTGTTTTGTGAAATCATAATAATTATGAGGCATGCCATCATTCCCTGGTTTGGCAGAAGTGAAGCAAGACAGGAAAAAACAGCCTAGGTTCTCCGCCCCAACCATATCTTATGTATTCAAGCATATAAAACACTTCACGTTTCACAACACACATAAATGTACAATTACGGAATAACAGAAAAAACACTAATTGGGTCAGAGAATTACAGTAAACATGACTCACTCAGATAATATTAGACAACCATTAGATACCCCATGTTTCAGTCTTCAGGATCAAAGGAACCTCAGCTCAAATTCATCTTAATAGGACTACTTAAGTTCTCAATTTCATTTCAAGAATTCTAAAGGCACCAAAAGTGATGTTGAGCATGGCAATAACAGATCAACTTGTCATGAGGTGGTAACATAATATAAAAACAAGGGGAACACATTGGGCTTTATGGTTATCAATACATCAACCCCTACGTATGAAATAAAAACCAAAATAAAAAACCAGAACACGTGATTTCATACTTGGAGTAGAACTGTATAAACACAACAGGCTGGACATAGTCCTATGTATTATCTTATTCTTTCAGATCTTTTCAGTGGGGATAACTAGCAGAGTAATCATTCCAGATCAATAAAATTATATGAGCCACAGCACTGCACTAATCTTTCTATTTCATGCACAGGAATAAATTTGTCAAAAAGATAACAGAAAGCTAGGAAATTCCTGCATAAAAAACTGGGAAACTATCTTCCTTATCCTGTCACAGTAGATTGCCAATAAGAGGTCAAGAACCACACAAAAGAACTGGCTCCATCAACTTAAAGGAAATGCATTATCTTATGCAAGAGTAGTATTATTTCTCAAACAAAGCATTGAGATCAAATCAATCTGAGCCATTTTTATCTAAAAAGACAGACACCTTTTTCCACTTTGTAGACATGGTGGATATTTAAGCAAAAATAGTTTAAAGAGACATGAAGATATTCCTTACTGGACTGTCTTACACATTTTACATATAAAAGGCCTAAATCACTTGAGGAAAGGTAGACACAAAAATTCTCAATGATATCATCAAAAGGCTACAATTTAGCTGCAAGAAGGCAATGAGGAATCTTTTCAAATTTTTAGAACATGGGGCTAGTTTAAAACCTATGAAGCATGGACACTGACATGTGACGCTAACACAAGCATGCAACAACGACTGACATATGGTTTCACAAAAATGAAGTATGACATGGACACATTGATTACAATAAAATATCATTTTTCCTTTTAATGCTTTATTCAATAAAAATAAATTCAATGTTCATTATGAATTTTGTTGGTGAAATATTTTCAATTTGAAGAATATTGGTTTCTGATTATGAAAATAATACTCATTTTCATTTAGGTTTTCTGTAACATGCAGTGAAGTTATATTCTGCTGATGAAGGCAGCGCCTTTTATGGGTTTTCTATTATGTGACAAATGATATTATATGTTTGATGAATAACTGGACCCAATAAGAAACCTTCAAATGTGTCTACATATTTCTTCCCTATCACTTCAGAGTCATCTGCTTTTCTATTCAAAATCCAAACCCTAACTCTATTCTAGCAACTTTTCATTGAAGCAAAACCCTATCAGAGTAAGCCCAATGTGTGTCGGAGTCTGAAACCAATATGGCACTTGGGGGGGGGGCTTCTTAGCATATAACTATGATCATGTCAACCTACAAGCCAAGCACAAATATTGGCATATGACACATGCAAAATCACCTATTTGTTCTTTAAGTTGAAAATCCATCCATTGCTAAAGCTAAAACAAATGAAATTTGTACACACATACATGCAACGAATAAGCTAATTAAAACTGAGAACACCATGTATTTCACATAGAACATGGTCCCAATGGACTAATAATATCTATATAAAAGTTAAATATTTAGTTCTGTTTATTCAAGCTATTCCTGCATTATGAATTAGCCTCTGGATATACCTCGTATCCTCTGCTCTCTCTTGTTTGCCAGGTTGTGATGTTATCATTTATGAACATTTTATGTTTATTCAATATCAAGCTATTCCTGCATTATGAATTAGCCTCTGGATATACCTTGTATCCTCTGCTCTCTTTGGTTTGCCAGGTTGTGATTTTATCAGTTATGAACATTTTATGAATAATCATAAGCATTTAAGATCAAAGTTGCAATGGTATAGAAGTCATGTACAATTTTACAAAGCAAGAATTAAATCTAATTTACGTGTTACCTTCCCTTCGTCAAAATCAAAATCAATTAAAGGGGCTTTGTCCGGAAGAAAATATTCGTCCAAACATTTGCAGCTTTCAGCAGACCAGAGACGCATCACCTAGCACCAATTAGAAGCCAAGAACATTAGCTGAATCAGATGTCTAAGGTTCCCAGTACAGTTGAATGCAAACAAAAAGCAAAAAAGCAAAAAACAAAAAACAAAAAACAAAAACAAAAACAAAAACAAAAACAAAAACAAAACAAAACAAAAACGTGTGTATACACAAAGATCAACATTATTTTCTTTGAAGGTCACTTTCATTGACATTACCATTGCATAACATTGTTGATAAATTTTTTCAAAAAAAAGTGTACAGTTGCTTCATTGGGCATCAGCAATTAATTGCGTTATTGAAAACTAACAAATCTTGGCCCTGTAAAATGGAGATAGGAATTTAACATGAAGACTGCAGCCCTATGATGCACCGATATGGACACGAGTATCTAATACAATATAGCTGGACACCGACATGTGATTTTCCAAGAGACTAATGACACGACACCTTAATTAATTATATTTATTATTACTTAAGACTTTAAAGCAAATAAAATTTTAGGACATATAGGTAATTTATTGTTTTTAAAATGCTTAAAAAGGCAAGTTACTTTGGAAATTTAAAAAAAGCTGACTTTTTTAACCCAGTTGACCTACATATTTTAAAGGGTGTATAAACTTGTGTAAGATAAAATTTGGTCTAAAGTGGTTACCATTTAGGAAAGGCATGTGTTATGGCCTTAAAAAAAATTACACAAGTCTAATAACTAGGTTTGCTTTGTGATTTTGCTGTTTGAGAAGATAGAGAGCCCAACTCCTTAGCCATTGAGATACAAGCGCCAGCACGTAAAGATTGTACCAGAAGGGAGGAAATGAAGAAATACACCATTAATCTCGACTTATATTGAGATAGAAGGTAAGTTCTCGTTTTTCAGTTTTTCATTTTTTGGTTCCTCTTACTTTTAGTTTTTCAGTTATTTTTAGTAGTTCCCTTTCTCAAAGCCGACGTCGAAAACTATTACCACCGTGCGTCAGTGACATATAGCCGATGTGTCCAGCGGTTATGATGTTCGGACTCGGGTACGGGTACATATCTAAGTGTCGCATCTTTTATTTTCTAAAATGTAGGATACGGGTATATGGCTAAAAAGAGTTCAAATTTCGGATACGGGTACGTGGGTAAGTCTTTCAAACTTCAATTTTTTTTACTAATCCAAGATGTCATTTAAAATAGACCAAAATCAATTATTCACAAAGAAAGAAATGGGTATTAAACAAGGGGTTAAGATGAATAAAATAGAATTTTGGGTTTAGTTTTCAATTATGGGAGTTACTAAACATTATATAAAACAGAAAATAAGGGAATTGATTGCAATTTAGACTTAGGGAAGCATTAAGTAGTACTATATGGAACCCATTTTCATTTTTATACAAAAAAACCCTAACCACCGATACAAGGAGGAAGAAGGAAAAATAAGAAAAATGGAAAGAAAAAAGAAAGAAGAAGAAAAAGGTAAAACCTAGTGCAGCCGCCCTTCTCCACCCTCTCGGTGGAGACACTAGGTTTATAGAGAGCGAAAACGGGAAAGAAGAAAAGGAAAAGAAGAGAAAAAAAAAAGCAAAAACGACGAAGTGTTCGATTGAAACTTGGAGGATTCGACACATATTCCATACCTATACCTATACCCATGTCGTGTCGTGTACGACACAGGTACTCCAACTGTTTCGAAAAGTCCGAGTATCAGAGTCCAGCGGTAGAAAAACAATAGAAGGGGGATACGCAATGTGGCATTTCCTACACATGTTGTTGTCGTGTGTTCGACGCCAACGCACCGGGCACCGGGGGAAATTTTGAGTTGCTATCACCGAATTCTGAAATGATTCTTTTGTCACTGTGACCACCAATATATGTCTACTGAAGAGCATCTTAAAATATAATATCAATCTGAGTACAAACTGATAAATAGCTAGGTCAAACTAAACATCAAGCAGCACTTTGATAACCAAAAAAATAAAAAATAAAAGAAACCCTTATCCTAGAAGCATAATGAATAGTTTATAATATGAAGAGGATTACGAAGCTTAATTAGAACACCCCCTATATGCATAACCAAAAAGGGTTGGTTGATGTACTTTATCAATGACCAAATTAGCGCACTAAGACAAGGAACTGGAAAAACAGTGATACAGCTATAAAATAGCAGCAACATACTTGGAAAGGCAGATTAGAAGAAATTCCACTACTGTGCTACGTACAGCCCTGCATCTCATGTTTCATCATCTATATTCTCAGTACTCATCATGACTGAGCCATTTAATCAGTAATCCAGATACTAATGGTAAAAATTGCCGTTTCCTCTGAGGAGGTAAAAAAGGCTTATGATATAAGAATTCTGACCATCTCCCGGCGACTTCTGGCTGATAATGCTTGGAAAACCAGTCTCTCCTATGGTAATTTTGATGAAGTTTCAGTGTGACTGAAGAAATGTGTCACCCAAAAACATATTACATATTCTTCATGGGAATTCGGTTGTCCAAACTATAGTTTTCAGAAGTTCAATGCTGAAAAAAGGACGGAAGACCACCCCCATCATTTCACTGCATCAATCACTGTGAAGACATCTATCATCTCTTAACCAAAATAACATTTCCCAAAGATTTTGCCTCATAGTTAAGTTCCAATATCCCTGACGTTTAAATTTAAGAATTTTAGTTAAATCACAAAAAGATTTCAAAAATTATTCCCTTTCAGAAGTTCAATTTAGAAAATTAAAGGAGTAATCCAGGAATCCAGTCTTAATCTTATTCCAGCTTGGCAAATAGAAGAAATTGATGTCTTATGCAACATTCTTAGCAAAGGGAAAGGAGAACCACAAACTTAGCTTGCAATTCACTTTGAAAATAAACAAACACGTGTGACAGCTAGAAATGAAAGAAATCTAACCTTATCACCCACACCAGTAAGAATCATTCCCATCTTCATACGGCACAGATTAACCCTAAAAGTAAGTCAGTTGAGAAAAGTTAAAAACATATCGATCCCCAATTATTCAAGCAATAATTAGGAACAGAAATTAAAGATGAAATTGCAATATATATTACCATATAATACAAAAATGTTGTTCAGAATAGGTTACCAATCTCAAATTATGTAAAGGTACTCATATTTGTACATTACAGATGTGTAATTCGCACACAATGTAGAAAGCCAAACATAAAAGTCTAGCAGACCTTTAATTAATCATCCATAACACAATTTGGCAAAACCACTTTTGGAAACTAAAATGTTGATTAGCTGCTCAGTGTGAAATAGAAAATCAAGCAAACGACATATGTCTAGATCCATGTCAAATGAAATCAGCAATCTTTAGGTAGGTGCGGAAGCAGAATTATTTCTTGAAACGAGAAAATTTGAGAAACTTGATAGTTTGAAAGTATATCATTGTAATGAATTGATGATCGAACAAGTGTACAAGCCTTTGTATATATAGGCAAATCAACATCCTACTAATCCTAAGGATTTAAGGAAATTAAACAATGCTACAAAAAGAAAAGAAAACTAGAATCATAAAAGGAAACAAAATCCTAATCTAGAAGCAGCAAAAATCCTACTAATGTAGTAAGTGTCTTCTATCTTATTTCTATTAGGATTGTCCAACATCATTCTACCCCACTCAAAGAAAACTCGACCTCAAGTTTGTCGTCGGATGAGAAAATTCATTTGGCAGATAATATTCAGAGATGTCTGCAACATTTAATGTAGATGAGATGTTTATATCCATGGGAACTTCAATCTTGTACGCATGGTCTCCAATTTTCTTCAATATGAGAAACGGCTAAATCTTGTTATCTTTCAGTTTGATATACGTTATGACAGGAAACTTATTCTTTCATAGGTGTACCATATTTAAATCTCACTCGTTGAATAATTTTTCCCTACGAGGTTTATTAGCTGCAGCGTTGTACCTGAAATTGGGGGCAAGTTCTTCCTAGCCTCCTTATGAATACGTTGCACATTTTTAGCAAACTCTTAATCACATTTTTAGCAAACTCTTCAGCTGTAGAACTAACATCACTTTTTGGAGGCAAATGGATTAAATCTATAGTGTATCAAAGCGCTCGCGTATAAACTATCTCGAATGGCGTTCATTTAATTAAATGGTTATACATACTAAGAAAGAATATTCAATTTGTTGGTGAAGTTGTATCCTTTTGTTTCGGCTTATCACCATAAACACATAGAATCATGTTACCCATAGTACAATTAGCCGATGCTGCTATATTTTAAAGAAATGTCAAACTTCTTCTAAGTGTCCTCCAGAAATGATTTAAGAATTTGACACCCCTATCTAATGTAATAAAACAAGGAATGGAATGAAGACAAACAAACACCCTGAAAAATATATGAGTTACGTAAGAGGCATCTGAAGTCTTCTTGCAAAGAGTTAAGTGAACCATCTTGGAGAATCGGCAACTACAATAAAAACCTAATATATCCACGTTGGGTCCAAGGGAGTCCAAGAACAAAGTTCATGGTCAAATCTTGCTAAATAGTATCTAGAATAGGTAAAGAGTAAAGACCCGTATTTTATATTGGCCTTTAGCCCATTGACATATAGGGCAACATTGAATAAATAGATCAATGTCCCATTTAAGTTGAGGCCAAAAGAAACGTTCCTATACCAAGCTGATTGTTATATCTTGACCAACGTGGCCATCAAGTCCTCTAGCATGTAGTTCTTGAATTAAATATTCTCACGGCGAAGAAAGGGAAATACAAAGTTGATTGCCTTTGAAAAAAAATCTATCTTCAACATGAAAATCACCAATAACGCCCGTAGATTGTTACATTCGTCCCAAACATCCCAAAAAGCATCATCGTCTACATACGACTCCTTCAAGCATCAAAGTTAATAACTTTTGTTCATATCGTGGCAAGAAAGCACATCTATTTAATGCATCATCTACTTTATTCTATTGGTCATCTATATGTTTAATAGAAAATGTGAACTTCTGTAGAAACGTAATCCACCTTACATGCATATAGTTCATTAATTTTGAAAATTGATGAACTTCAAAGCTTGATGATAAGTGAACAAAACAAACTCTCTTTGAACCAAGTAATATTCCCAAAGTTTTAGAGCTCGAACAACTATGTAAAATTCAAGTTCATAAGTAGTCAACTTTTGTTAAGATTCACATGCCTCCACTAAAATATTCTATTAGTTGTATCTCTTTGAACAATACAGTCCAAAAGCATTGCACTCTACCTCAAAAACCTTCTCAAATTTTGGTAATGCTAAAACAGATGCAGTATATAATTTATCTTCAACAAATTGGAGCCTCTCTTATTGTGCTTCGCCCACTAGAACTTACCTTTCTTCATACAATCAATATCAGGAGCCATAATGGAGCTAAACCCTGAACGAAACGTCGATAGGTTGTATCTAACTCGTGAAAAGTTTACACTTCTTGTACCATGTTTATGTTGGCCATTCTCGAACTGCATTTACTTTTGATTTATCAACATGAATTTTATCAACTCCAACAATAAATTCCTAGAATAATAGCTTACTAGTCGTAAAGCTGCATTTGACAACTTGTTAATTCTCAAAGTCAAGAGAACTTCTCGAAGGTGCAACAAGTGGTCTTCATCACATTGACTATAGAAAAGAATATCTACCAAGTAAATCACTACAATTTTCTAGTAAATGACTGAAGGACTTGATTCATTAATTGCATATGGATTTCATGGTACCCGCTATGCAAGTCAAGTTTGGAAAAACCGTTGAGCCTCTCAATATGCCAAGTTTGTCATTTAAGCGCGGGATAGGAAATCGATATTTGATCATAATCTTGTTGATGACACGACTATCTACATACATTCTCTAAGTCTCATCCTTCTTTAGAGTAGGTAAAGCACGAACCGCAAAACACTCATACTTCGCGTATAAATTCTTTTTCCAATAATTCATTAACCTATTGCAATACGACATGTTCCGTTGGACTCGTACGTAATGTGGCAGGTTAAGAAAATTAGTCCTAGGTACCAAATCAATTGTTGGTAACTTGCCGGGCAATTATACGAGCGATAGATCAAAAAATCAATTAAGACTACGCAAACCTTATCAAGGATTTCAGGTGCCTCATTAATCGTGCCTTTAACTACTAGTGCCATCACAAATTTTGGTTCCTTGTTCGAGAAATTCAGGCCCATGAATACTAGTAAATAGTTTTCCTTCACCTTTATTAGCACTAATGACTTTGGATTACTTTAGCTAGGCATCAAGATTATTTTCTTATCACCCCATTAAAATATGCAAGTATTATCTCGACCTATGTAGTGGCGTCTATGTCGAATTGCTATGGTCTTCCCAAAAATAGATGGTATTCATCTATGTCGACGACATCACATATGACCTCATCCTTGTAGTACTTCTCAATTGATAAAGGAACTTTGCAAACTTCTATTCGCACAATTTCGGACCTTTCTTGACCGTACAGTCTTAAAAAGAGTTTAGCATCTTTTTGTCTTCTAGTTCAGTGCCTTCACTAGTGCTTCAAAGAAAACTTTTTTACTACTACCATTGTTGATAATGACGTTACATATCATTAATTGTGTAACAAATGCGAAAGATCTTTTAGCTTTAAGTATCATTATGTTTCCTTGGCGCCAAGAGAAGTTGCATAATACAACTCATTGCCATTCCCTGCAGTAACTTCACCTCCTTCAAAACTGCCATCAGTCTTTGGTTACTCAATCTCATTTTTGTCTTAGACAAAGTTAACAGATCCCTATTAGGGAAAGCAAGGAACAGATGACCTATTTGACCACACCTAAAGCATCTATTATGATTTTACCATAGTAGTAGTTCGAGAGGGTTGCTATTGAACACTACCCCCTTTTACCCCCATGATTGCTTGTTGTCATACCCAAAAGTAATGGACAGTGGGGCATTCTTGTTGCCGATTTCATGTTCTTATTTGGTCACTGTTGTATCCTTATTAAGGCATCGAGAAGTCTTTAAGTTGGTTCTCGACAATTAAAATGAGTTTTTGGGGAAAATAAGTTTCAAAATAGTTTTTAAAAATGTGTGGTTAAAACATAGAAAAAAAATTAGGTTTACGTACAATATTTTAGCGTAAATTTGTGGTTGAAAATGGGCTTGAGAAAAAAAAAGAGTTTGGATTTAATGGATGTCAAACAGGGGCCAATTATAGTCCCCCATTCATCGAGCTAACTTGTTGATCAAATCGTCTCTAACAAATTAACTCAGGTAAAATTCTTCTATATACTCGTTGATAGTGCAATTGGCTTGTTGGCAATTATGGTATTGTTGATTAAAAAGACTATTCATAATGTGGCGAAAGAAATGATTCTTTGAATAATCTTTTCATCCTAGCCTACTTGTAGATGCAACTATTTTCCTTGGCGTTGACAATTCTACTGCAATTGTTCCCACCAAGTCAAAGCTCCTCCCTTTAATTTATATGCTACAAGCTTGAATTGGTAGATAATTTCTAAATAATCAAAGGAATTCTCAACATTATTATTCCAATCGACGAATTCTTCAATTTGTAGTTGATCATCGAAGGTGGGTAAATCAATCCTCATAAATTCCTTCCAATTTTGATCATGCCTATAAGTTTGGAAGCAAATAACCAGGTCATAAACTTGGGGGCAAACTGTAATTATTAAAATTATCTCTTCATCAAAAGAGATTTCATCACAATTTGGATCCCAACCATAAAAAATAGCTCCCCTTCTCTATCGCCTATGAGGAGTCCATCCCGCCAGTGAGGTCAACAACGTCGCCTTAGATCTCCTCTTTATCTCTCAGAAGTCTATATGGGCATCGTCGTTTGTGAGCCCTAACATTATGAGGAACCTCTCCTAAAGTTTAGGTCTTCAAAATTACTCCTAAACAGTGATCTGCGTGCTTGGTTGCAATCTGGTTGGTGGCGTGGGGCTTCAATGTTGGCGAGCAGTGGTCGCCGACCTTGTAGATATTGGTCATTAACGATTAAGCCCTAGGGTCAATGTTCTTGCGATTGCCCTATGGTTCTGTGTGATTTCATCAGGCCGCATATGGTTTCCTCACGGATTGTTTGGAGGAACTCGTGTCCTAAAGTTCTGCACCATGTCTTCTTCCTTATACCTAACCTCGATCTTAAATATAGTTGAGGTCTGCTGGACATCACAAAGGATTTTTTCAAGCCATTAGTTCGCTTATTAATGGCTTCGAACCTCCGTTCATAGTCAATAGTTTTGTCTCCAGTTGGACTGTTCCTAGCATTCAGATTAGGTGAAGTTGCTTCGATACCATTTTTTTGAGGAAGCAGAACTGTTTCTTGAAACAAGAAAAATTGAGAAACTTGATAGTTTGAAAAAAGTATAATTTTTTTGTATGAACTGATGATTGAAAAAGTGTACAAGCCGTTGTTCACATACGCAAACAAACCTCCTAATCATGACGATATAAGGAAATTAAACAATATTACAAAAAGGAAACAAAACTAAAATTCTTAAAAGGAAAAAAAAATACTAATCTAAAAGAAAACAAAAATTCTACTATCATAATAAGTATCTTCTATCTTATTTCTATTGGGATTGTCCCACATCATAGATTTATCGAGAGCCCATTACATCAAATCCAGAAACAGAAGTAAGATCTCATCCTGAGAACGAACATGACTAAAATAGTAGTAGTATTATTCCAAATCCGTGTGTACTACCTTCAGCAGTTTCATTTTGTACTAGAAACCATGGAACATTGAAAGAAACCAGAAAGAATCTGGATTAACGTCACTCATGACATGGCAATTTCAGACTTCGAACCCGACACTCCAATTCTCAGACAAACAAAAATATGTTAATTACACAACACTTAATATGTCCATTCACAAAAATCCCTCTTTAAGAAAATAATTTACATTGTAACAAGAAGTTCTCCATCACAGAGATCTCTCATCAGGTTTAACAATAAGGTCAAGTGTATAGACAGGTGTAGATGTAGGCTAAGGGCGTGTTTGATAGGCCAC
>CAIGRT010127725.1:0-21596 GCA_903798405.1 Fraxinus platypoda
TCCTCCAAGATCCCATTCACACATTATGAGACACAAGGGGTCACAAAAATAGTTGCGTAATTTTGCACTATATGGTTCGCTATGCCAGAGCAATTTAGAGTAGTATCCTTAATTACATGCACAACATTTTCCCTGTAGTCTCATTCGATTCTGCTCCCACTGAACCCCTGTAAAACCCCACCCACCAAATGCTTCGAGGTCTCAATCTCAGACGCTCCATCCACTCCCTCATCCGCCCCCTTAAACCTCCTGCCGCTACCTCCACCGGCGTCCACCGCCAATTATCCTCACTCTCCTCGCCACCGCCAGCCTCCTCCTTTGGCAATGCGGAGCTTCGTAAATACCTGGGCTATACCCTCCTCCTCCTTGGCTGTGGTGCTGTTACCTACTACTCCTTCCCCTTCCCCTTCCCCTTCCCCGAAGATGCTAAGCACAAGAAGGCCCAGCTCTTCCACTACCTACGCCCCGCTTTCGCCTGACCTTCATGAAGCCCAAAAGCGTACCTTCATCCAACCTGAAACCCTCAGAGAGCTTAAATCTATATTTAAAGATTGTAACCAAAATAAGCAGAAGATACGGCCTGTGGGATCGGGTTTGTCCCCAAATGGGATTGGACTGATTTACATTTTTAAAAAAGTCTAAGAGTAAGATTGCAATTTATTCTTTATTTTTCTTTTCTTTTCCTTTTTGTTTTATTTAAACTGGAGGGTATATCGGTCATTTTATGTTAAAAATTGGGGAAAATGACGTTTTGCGCAAAAAAAGTGAAAGGTAGGAACGTTCTGCGCCAAAAAACGAAAGGTATGGACGTTTTCCACAAAACCAGGCAAAGGTATGGACGTTTTGCACTAATTACCCATTTTTATCAAAGTTAAAGTTAACAATTAATTTTAATCACATATTTTCTGGGAATAATAACTTTTTTAACTACGCATTTCATTAACTTTTATCAAAATCTTCTAAAATCACACACTTAAAAATAGTGAAAATGTGGAGAATTTTTCTAGAAAAAAATAGTTAATCTTGTATTTTGCTTGTTTTTCGTTCATATGTTGAAGGTCAACTTGTAATTTCTTTTTCGATTGAGGTTCTATTTTGTATAAATTAAAGTTATAAGAGTTCGTGCAAGTGGAAGTGGTGGTTTTAGTTAAAGGCATTATCTAATATTGCATTTGATTCTTCGTTATCAACTTGGTAGCACATGTATCAAGAATTAAAGAATCAATTCCACTTCTGCATTTACATTTTACTAATTGTATAGAAAGTACTAAAATTTTGGAAAATGATTAAAAATTGGATCTATTTTCTTTTCTAGTACTTAGTATAGCAATTTCGAGTAACTCTGATATTGTTTGAAATATATTAAGGCTCTGTTTGGTACACATTAAAATTTTCATTCTCATTCTTCTACTCATTTTTAACCACACATTCTTCAATAAAATAATATTTTCCATCACATCAATAACTTTTCCTTCTTTTTGAACCACACATTCTTCATCAATCTACTATTTCAAAATACATTCTTCCAAAATAATATCCACTAAACACACTCTAAGTTTTCTTAGTGACTAAGCAAATCCCAAATGAAACTTGACCACTTCTATCTCCCTCTTTATATAGAATTGACACGGTTAAATATATTCAGCACATCAATCTAGATTGAAAGAAAAAGGACGTGATATAACTTGTATTATGATTGTAGAATGATTCACGATCAAAGATAAATCACGGATTTTAAGACAAGTTATATCACTTTTCTTAAAGGTTTATTTGTCTCCACTACTTGTGAATTATGGTGTATAATTGAATTGAGGCGAGTCACTTCTTAGAATATAGTGAAGTTCAATTCTTTGTTGTTCATTTAATTGCGTTTCGTATTAACAAGTCTTGAGTAAAAGAATGTGACAAAAGTTTTGTCATGATTTGCTAGAACAAAAAAGTGATGCTTTTTGAAGAAAATTATTTATTTAGTAAGATCAAGTTGTCGATGAATGGAAAGAGAAAAAGTAATCTATTTCGTTCTCTACCTTTGAATTATGACAAATCAATTTATTTGTGCACAACTTTTACTAAATACTTTATTGAAATTGGAATGGACTCGACTTTTTCAACATTAAAAAAATTACATAGTAATTCTTAATGTCATCTCTACAAAAACATGAGATTTCTGTAGTATTAAGCCTTTATTTGAACCCCATTATTTGGTAAATAGTAGTAGATTGATGGAGAATGTGTAATTAAAAAATAAAGAAAAGTTTTGAGTTTACGTGTATTATTATTTTATTGAAAAATGTGTAGTTAAAAAGAAGATAGGAAATAATGTATTTTGGAAATAATGAAAATCAAATAAGGTCTTAGAGTTCAATCTAATAATCAGCCCCTGTTTGGTAGGGATTAAAATCAAGATTTTAATTTAAATCAAAGTCAACAATAAATTTTAACCACATATTTCATGAGTCTCACAACTTTTCAATCACACATTTCATTAACTTTTATTAAAATTTACTAAAAATCTGATTTTAGTCTCTACCAAACAGGGGCTCAATCTAATTCAGTTCAATATTACTCGATATAATACACCTTTCAATATATCGTGACACAAAAGCATAGATTTTATAATAAAAAGCAAAAAAAAAAAAAACTCATTTGTAAATGGTCTATGTACTTGCACCATTTTTCTAAATGGCATAGACTATTCTCTTGGAGTTGGAGCTGTTGTACCTCTGATAAAGAAGCTCCAAATCATCGTCAACCTGGCAGCGAACCAGGCCTCCCTTAATGTTATCCCACACTCACCGAAGCACCAAAGTGCCGAGGTGAAGTGGTCCATATATATGTCCGCCATTCGATCGAGGCGTCGAGTGATGTATGTCGAAGTGATATTAGGGGGAACAACACCCAACACCCGATGCTGAGATATTATCACGTTGTCTCGTCTCTATTAATCAGGAAATTTTTTATACAAAGATCTATCTAAAATGAAATCTTTATAAGATTGATTGATGTGACGTTTGTGCAGCAGACGTCAAAAAGCCAAGTTATGAATCTACTTGTCAGGGAGCGTTAAATGCGCGCTAACCCAGGAATTAATTGATTGATACCTAGGAGGAGACAATTCGACTAACATATGAGGCTTCATGCCCCTCCATCTAATGGCCCCAAATATACCTTATTCCCTATATGTACTCACACTTAGTGCCTTTTTAAGGGTAATACAACTCCATACACAAAATAGATACTTTGTCTTCTCCTTTCACCTTTTATCAATATTCCAGTGGTTTTCGTCACATTAACGTTCCGCTTTTATTTCCATATCATTGACTGACTTGATCGTCGAGTATTCGTGGGCACTTCCATCACCACCGAAAAAGGCCACAAGTGACTAACATTGTGTTCTAAGTGCGCAAGAAGGTATCTACGAGGAATTGTTAACTGTTGGTCACGTGAGATGTACATTTTCTGGGTTCAACATGACCCTTTCTCCAACTCTTTAAATCACCCACTTTGTTTAATTTCCTTTCCTATTTGATTTCCAAAGGGAAAAAAGAAGAAAGAAAAAGATCAATCTTCTTAATTCTACTACACCTCCACTTTCTACTCACCCTTGTTGAAGAAAACAAGGGGAAAATGGTGGGTTCCTCTTCTTTCTTTGCTTCCTCCAATTTTTTTTTGCATATATTGAAGCAACATATGCATGTATATATCTATCTTCTTCATAAATGGCTTGAACTTCATGGTGTTGATTCAGGAAGTAGAAAACCAGATGGGCACATGGGATGGCTATGTAGATTACAGGAACAGACCTGCGCTAAAAGGCTTCCATGGTGGCATGCTGGCTGCCTCTTTTGTTTTGGGTAAATAATCCTTGATCACCTTCTCTTTATCGTTCCTAGGATACTAGAACACGTAATTTTAATCGTAAATGAAATAGAATTTAACTCGCAAACAATTTGAGCTTTTGCCTTAAATTAAATTCAAATCTAAAAGTTACCAAAATGAGAATAAGATTCTCTGCTGGCCACAAGGTCAATTAAATCTTAGAAAATGTTCACTTTCACACTGAACCTCTTCACTCATCTTGGATACATATGCTTTATTGTTTCTAAAGATTGCCCTCTTTCAAATCTTCCTTATTTCTTCAAGAGAAATTGGTTACTTCTAACGCATATTGTCTCACGATTACACAAATTTTCGAGTTCATTTGGATACACCTTTGCAATTCTTGGAAAACTCTACCATCCAACCCTAGTCCAAATTATTTTGAATTTGATCACAAGAATCTTGTTCGAGTTATAACCATTTTGAACCATCTTGAATGTCTCAATATTTAGTATATGAAACAAAAAAAAGGGGCCCCTTCTATTCTTTCGTTTTCTCCTAATAAATTTCCCTAATGTAATTGGGACAGTTGTGGAGGTTTTGGAGAACTTGGCATATTTAGCAAATGCAAGCAACTTGGTGCTATACCTGTCTGAATACATGAATCTCTCACCCTCGGAATCAGCAAATTCAGTTACTAATTTCATGGGAACTGCCTTTCTTCTTGCCCTTCTTGGTGGCTTCTTGTCGGATGCTTTCTTCACCACTTATTATATCTACCTCATAAGTACGGTCATTGAATTCCTGGTAAGAATAATCACAACCCTATTCCCCTTCTGATTTCATCTCATTTCTCGTATACGTTTGATATGTGATATTGTATAGAACTCGACCATTCATTACATTTTTCGGCCTTATCAAACAAGTCATGATGTGTTTTGTGTGCTCGAATGTAAGATTAAACGAAACTAAAGAAGTGAGATATTTGTCGAGAAAGCTAATAATTTTGACTTATTATATTGTAAAATACTGAAAAGTGTGTAAAATATTTCGAACTGAATTAATGAACTGCACATGGGATACAATTTAATTTTGTGTTTCAGAAAATAAGTTGGAAAATGTGTTATTACGAAGTACTAATGCCTTCACACATTTTGATGCATACACCCCTTTATTTTGTGTAATGCTATATGTATAAATTGTGATGATCTAATTGACCTTATTATTTCAGCACATCTCATTTGTCACATCACATGGAGATGATTCTCGACTTGTACATATAGTCTCTGTTTAGTAGGGATTAAATTCTAAGTTTTAATTGAAGTTAAAGTCAACAATTAATTTTAATCGACTCTCAATTTTTCAATCACATATTTTATTAATTATGATCAAAATTTACTAAAAATTTGATTTTGAATCCTCCACCAAAAAGGGACATTTTTTTTTTTTTTTTTTTTTGAAGGAAAATGACAATTGAAAATTGAAATAGTTGCATATGTATATACATAGGCACAAAGTTTTCCTATGCTAGATATTTTAAGATCGCGTAAATTTATTTGACTTATTTTTTATGACGAGCCATATAAAAATAATAGCTCACGTTCAATAGTTAAATTTTTTTAAAGTAATTAATTTGGGTTTTGTAATTAGTCAAAAAATTTCAAAATTTTTAAATATATTTCAATTTCTATAGAAAAAAAAAAAAAAAATTGACACTTGAGTCAAACTATTGTTCATAAGAGGGTGGAGAATTAATGCAAAAGTGCCTAAAATCTTCGATCATATCCCAAGTTCACAAGTCATCACGTGGCTACATATCAAAAAAAACACTTTAAAATCTCCTTTTATGGTTCATCTCTTTCTTCTTTGATTTTTTTTTTTTTTCCTCAATTATTTGAAGATGACAAATATAATTTGCCCTTTGCCCTACCAAGCAAATCATACAATATTATAATTTGTTATCTAACAAACTTTTACGCACTATTGAATTGATTTTCTTGAAAATCACGTAGGGTTTCATTCAATATAGGTCGTGATATAATATAATTAATATAATTATTAATTTTCATTTTTAGTTCAATGTATCAAACATTCTCGAGAAAGCTATTCATACTTTAGACTCGAGCAAAACTCAAGGGCACGTTCAAATGGTGGCCATTGGAATTTAGCCCAAATTGGGCCTAAAAACCTTGTGAAGGAAATCCTAATTCTTGATGAATGGAAAGAACCCATGTGGTAAAGAGAACTAATTGTGCAAACATATTCTTGTAGTATTTTGATACAATAGGTTATATTTCATAAATGAATTTTTTTTTTTATCAAATCACTCCCTTCTTTATAGAGTAATGCTATTCATTATTACTGGTGTTAAACATCAATCTAAGTGACAATTACATAACATTAAATGATAGATTTATTTAAATGTAAAGTCATACGACTCATTTAATTGAATCTATAACATGTAGCCACCTAGACAAGTAGCATTATTCTTCTTTATGATGTCTAATTATATACTTACTGCACAATTTTATACAGTACTAGATAGACATTGACATCATAATGAACACAGTTTTAACCAGTTAAGTTTTGTGTATTAAACTGCCGAGTGCTGTTCAATCCACACGCTACTAATACTTGAAACCTGTGATTATATATATGGAACAGGGCTTGGTAATACTCACAGTTCAAGCACATTCAGAATCCCTAAAGCCACCAAAATGTATCCCTACCACCCCCAATATTCCATGCCAGAAAGTTCATGGTGCCAAAGCTACAATGCTTTTCTTAAGCCTCTACCTGGTGGCGCTCGGGGTCGGAGGTATAAAGGGAGCACTACCGGCCCATGGAGCTGAACAGTTCGACGAAAATACGCCTGGAGGAAGGAAGCAAAGATCAACTTTCTTCAACTACTATGTCTTTTGCCTTTCTTGTGGTGCTTTAATTGCTGTGACACTAGTGGTATGGATTGAAGACAATAAGGGGTGGGAATGGGGGCTTGGAATTTCCACTTTCACAATATTGTTGTCAATTCCAATCTTTTTATCTGGTTCGAGATTTTACAGGAACAAGATACCTCAAGGAAGTCCACTTACAACTATATTTAAGGTAACATCATCGCCTTACAAAATCATACACTAAACCTCGCGTCTTTGGTAATACTTGTGGAGATTAGGCAATTAGCAATTTGACTGATCATCAAGTGTCTTACTATGTCTTAACTGTGAGATGAGACGAACTTGCAATGTGTATTAGGACTCGTGTTATAAGATTTGACAATGTTTGTTGGACACTGGCTATAAACCGATCGCAACCCTCCTCCTTTACCAGGACCTCAGAGTATGAAAATAGTTATGAAACTCGAATATGATATGTCTGCATTGGATTAACTTAGCCCTTGTTTGGTGTAGATTAAAGTAAGATGTTACGTAGATCTTGATAAAAGTTGATGAAATTTGTGGTTGAAAAGTTGTGGATCCCATAAAATGAATGGTTAAAATTAATTGTTGACTTTGGCTTGAGATTTTAATCCAAACCAAACATGGGTTTAATTTTTTTTTTCTCCATTTATGATCCTTAACACTACCTGATTCTTTGCACAGGTCCTTATTTCTGCCTTACTGAATGCATTCATGCCGAGAAGTTCGAGCAATGTTGTGGTGAGTATAGTGACAAGCCCTTCTCCAATTCCCGACTCCAAGGAAGTAGTTGCGATAGAAAATGGCAGAGTTTTGGGGGCAACATTTGAAGCTCCATCTGAAAGTCTGAAGTTCCTCAACAGAGCGGCTCTTGACAAACCAGTCAGTGAAACATTAAAGTGCTCAGTACAGCAAGTTGAAGAAGTTAAGGTTGTAATAAAAATCCTCCCCATTTTTGCCTGCACCATCCTGCTCAATTGCTGCCTTGCTCAACTTTCCACATTTTCAGTCCAACAAGCTGCTACAATGAACACGAAGCTCGGCTCCCTAAAAATCCCCCCTGCTTCGCTCCCTGTTTTCCCCGTAATCTTCATTATGACACTCGCACCAGTCTACAATCACATCATAATCCCATTCACTCGTCGAATAACAAAAACTGAGACAGGAATTACTCACTTACAGCGCATTGGAGTCGGCCTAGTCCTCTCCATCATAGCCATGGCTATGGCAGCTTTGGTTGAAATCAAGCGCAAGAAAGTGGCTACAGAATCAAAACTACTCGACTCAACCAAACCACTGCCCATAACATTCTTCTACATCGCTTTCCAGTACTTGTTTATTGGATCAGCGGACTTATTCACCTTAGCTGGGCTGCTCGAATTTTTCTTCACGGAAGCACCGTTTAACATGAGATCACTGGCTACTTCTCTATCTTGGGCATCATTGGCAATGGGATATTATCTTAGCACTGCAATTGTGTCATTGGTTAACAGTTTAACGGATGATTCGAAGCACAAACCATGGCTATCAGGTGCCAACTTGAATCAGTATCACTTGGAGAGATTTTACTGGCTACTGTGTGCTCTTAGTGGATTGAATTTCATGCATTATCTTTTCTGGGCTAGAAGATATGAGTATAGATCGAAAGGGTGAGGAAATGCATGAATGGAACTGGAAATTGAAGCCATTTTTGAGTTTCTTTGAATGACCTATAAACATATCCAATGATTAGCCGGATTCTTAGGTCTTGAGACTGGAAGGAACCATCAAGAGGAAGGAAAGAAAAAGTTGCCTTCTGTTTCGAAATATGTTCTGATAAGTTGCGTTTTTCTTCCTTTTTAAGTGAATGGAGTTACGTTGCAAGTGATTTTGTTATATTTAAAATAAGTAACTTATTTGTAATTCTGATTAATAAAAAGTTATTTATTCTAGACTTATACATGCTCTAGATCAAGCTAGCATAAATCAGGCTATTTAAATAACAAATCCCTTCGCTTAATATTGTGTCCACGATCATAAATGGATCTCGCCGTGATTTCCTTTGCAGTAAGCGAAGCCGACACTTCACATTTATTCAATTGATCCCCATAAAAATAAAAATGCTCAAGTAAAAAAGTAAAAGGAAATGTTGAAATTATTACACATTTATCGAAAAATGGATATCAAATAGGGGATGTAATTGGTAGAGCGCTCGCTTAGCATGCGAGAGGTACGGGGATCGATACCCCGCATCTCCATTCCTTTTTCTGCTTTTCTTGACATTTTCGACCAGTCGTACATTGTTCTATTCAACCATTCAACGTCATTTAAATTCCTTATTCTGAGTTGTACCTAGCAATACCATTTCCAATGGGTAACAAATGGATTAGAGACCACAATTCATTTATTTAGCTTTTTTTTTTTTTTTTTTTATACCAACCAGATTTACATAAATGCGACAAATTGCAATTATCAGTATCTTATTATGCACAATTTGACATTTACAGACTACAATAATCTCAACTGACCTTTTTGTGTTTAATCAAATTAATGGAAATAGACAAAATTGTAACCAAGTAACCGACCGACCGACCATCATGAAAAGCTAGCTTAAAAGATTGAGCCCTCTTATACTGCCAGGGCAACAGTGTCAGGGGACCACCTGACCCCTTGTGATGGGGTGGGGGGGGGGGGGGAAGGTCCCCTTACTAAATCAGGATTGATTGATGATTTGTCTAATTAGGCTTAGTTGATTTGTAATTAGAATCAATTAGCAATGTTATCTTTTGTGGTCGCCTCCTTCTTCTGTAAAATGACGACCTTTTGTACACTTTATATTCAGCTTAAAGTATACAAGTATTCTCCACTTCTCTCTTCTTTCTACTTACTTTTCTTATTTCAACATTATATTAGAGTCATTTGTTCTTCAAGTTTTGATGTTTTAATATTAGAAACGAAGTACATGACTAATAAATTGCAGAATAGAACTAAGAAATGGAATGTGAATTGATGAATATTTTCTTACATTGATGCTGTGAAGCAAATACATATATATATATACAAAAAGGAGAATAAATCATATGCTAATTACTAGCCTAGTATAACGTGATCCTATATCAAAGGGATATTTCCTAAAATAGAAGAGTCAACAAATAAATGGAATCAATACAGAGATAATGCAGAGGATTTGTAATACTCCCCCTCAAGTTGGAGAGTGAATATCATGAAGTCCCAACTTGTTACGTAATGTTACAAATTGGTCCTTTCCTAAAGCTTTTGTAAACACGTCCGCCAGTTGTAAGCATGTGGGCATGTACGAAGGACTAATCATTCCGGCTTGTAGTTTCTCTCGGACAATGTGGCAGTCTATCTCAATGTGCTTCGTACGTTCATGGAAAACGGGATTTGCTGCGATGTATAAGGCAGCCTGGTTGTCACAAAATAAAGGTGTAGGAACTGGTTGTGCAACCTTTAGATCTTGCAATATGTAATGTAACCATGTCAACTCTAAGCATGTGTTTGCCATGGCTCGGTATTCAGCTTCTGCAGATGATCTAGAAACATTGGCTTGTTTCTTGG
Source organism: Fraxinus platypoda (assembly GCA_903798405.1). Lineage (NCBI taxonomy): Eukaryota > Viridiplantae > Streptophyta > Magnoliopsida > Lamiales > Oleaceae > Fraxinus > Fraxinus platypoda. The sequence continues at coordinate 10,293 of CAIGRT010127725.1, forward strand.
ATTTCCATGAGACGAGGGAATCTCCAAGAAAAATGCAATATCCTGTAATTGATCTTCTTGTGGCACAGCACCCTCCCCAATCTGAATCGCAAAATGCCTTGAGAGTTAGACTGTTTGTAGAAGTAAATAGTAAACCTTGACCAGGATTACCCTTGATGTATCTGAGAATGCGTAAAGCTGCATCCCAATGTGGCTTTCTGGGTTCATGCATGAATTGACTCAATGTGCGAACAGAGTATACTATGTCAGGCTTTGTCACGGTAAGATAAATCAATCTACCAACCAACCTTCTATACTTAGTTGGATCACTTAATAAGACCCCATCTGTAGGAGTAAGCTTCAAATTTTGCTCCATCGGAAACTTGTCTGGACGCGCACCAAGAAGTCCTGAATCTTGTAAAATGTCTACCGCATATTTCCTTTAAGACATGAAAATTCCCTTTTTTGATCGAGAAAATTCAATACCTAGAAAATATTTTAAGTCACTTAGATCTTTCATGCGAAAGTGTTTGAAGAGAAACTTCTTGAGATGTTCCATTTCTTGAAGATCATTGCCTGTAAGGAGTATATCATCAACATATATAAGGACTGCAGTAAAAGAAGTACCTCTATCTTTGGTGAAAAGGGAGTAATCGGCTTTTGACTGCTGATAATCGACTTTCTGAATAGCAGCGGAGAAGGTAGAAAACCAGTTTCTTGATGCTTGTTTGAGACCGTAGAGGGATTTATTAAGTCGACACACAAGATTCTCCCCCTGTCGGCGAAGACCATGTGGAGGTTCCATGTATACTACCTCTTGTAAATCACCATGAAGAAAAGCATTTTAAACATCTAACTGATGGATGAACCAATGACGTGCGGAAGCAACGGCAAGAAGGCAACGAAGTGTAGTGAGCTTGGCAGTGGGAGAGAAGGTTTCATGGTAATCAATACCTTCAACTTGAGTGTATCCCTTAGCAACAAGGCGAGCTTTATGACGTTCAATGGTGCCATCAGATCGATATTTGATTTTGTCGACCCACTTGCAGCCAATGGGTTTATGACCAGCCGGTAGAAGAACCATACTCCAGGTGTTATTCTGCTCTAATGCTGTTAATTCAGCTTTCATCGCATTTTGCCAATGTGGATCAAGGATAGCTTGAGCATAAGAGTGAGGTTCGGTATGACTTGTAATGTTAGCTAGAAAGGTACAATGGGCAGAAGATAAACGAGAATATGAAAGAAAATCAGAAAGAGGATATCGAGTACTTGATGCTGAACTTGGTATCGAGGTTGAATAATTGGCTTGAGCAGACAAAATGTAGTCTTTGTGCCATGTCGGAGGTTGCTTTAGACGAGTGGATTGACGTATAGGGGGATTAGAGGAATCTGGTGAGTTTGTATGTAACGTAGGGAAAATGTTAGGCGTATTGGAAGAAGGGGCTGTTCTTGGTGAAGTTTCAGTCAATCGAGATTGTAAATGCTCAGAATCTATCCCTTGAGTGTCATTGTTTTCTGTTAAGGGAATATGATCATGACGAAGACTTGGTGGTTGATCGAGCGGAAGAGGTGAAGTGTCTAGGTTAGAATTGTAAGGGAAAAACAAGTTGTTTGGGGCATCGTGCAAAAAATTTGGTAAAACGAAACCAAAATCAGGTTGAGAAGAAACCGAAGGAAATGTGGTTTCGCAAAATTTGACATCTCGACTAACAAAAAATTTTTGTGCCTCTAAATCATCAAGTTTGTAACCCTTTTGACCGGTGGGGTATCCAATAAAAATGCATTTTTTAGCACGTGGTTCAAATTTATGAATGGGATGAACAACAGTTGCATAACATAAACAACCAAAAACTTTCAAATGATTGAGTGATGGTGGACGATTGTGCAAAAGTTCGAAAGGTGATTTGTTGGATAGCAACGGTGTAGGGAGTTGATTAATGAGATATACAGCTGTCAATATGCATTCACCCCAAAAAGTAAGAGGAAGTCGAGATTGAAAAAGTAAAGCACGTGCAACAGTTAGAATATGACGATGCTTTCGTTCAACTACTCCATTTTGTTGTGGAGTATAAACACAAGTACGCTGATATTCTATACCATGTGATTGAAAATAATTTCGCATGGATAGGAATTCAAAGCCATTGTCTACCCGGATGGCCTTAACGGAAGCATGAAATTGAGTATGAACAAAAGTAAGGAAGGATTGTAAAATAGTTTGAGTTTCTGATTTAAAATGCATAAGAAATACCCATGTGCATCTCGTAAAATCGTCCACAATAGTAAGAAAGAAACGTGCCCCTGAATGTGTAGGAGTTTTGTGAGGACCCCAAATATCACAACGTAATAAATCAAATGGAGCATGAGTTGATATAAGACTGGAAGGAAATGGTAATCTAGTTTGTTTAGCCATAGGACAAACATTACAATTATTATCAAAGGAAACTTTATTATTGGGAGACAATAACGATGATACTAGTTGTAGTCGAGATGGAGACGCATGTCCAAGACGCATGTGCCATAGGTTAGGAGGTTGAGAAACTTGATGAGAGGTAGGTGTCCTTTGCAACGGAGACATGTAATAAAGACCACCATGTTGTTTACCCGAGCCAATCATCTTCCCCGTAGCCAAGTCCTGTAAGACACAGAAAGTGGGAAAAAGAATAGCACAACAATTTAGGGCAGTGGTGATTTTACTAACAGACATCAAATTTAAATGAAAGGATGGGACACACAAAACTTTGTTTAACGTAATATTAGAGTTAAATGGTATAGTTCCTGTAGACGTTATTGAGGCTGAAGATCCGGTAGGTAATTTAACAATTGGTGTTGGTGATATGTCTGTGTTGGTGAAAAGATTGGAATATGTGGTAATATGGTCTGTTGCTCCACTATCCAATATCCAAGGCTTAGTGAAAACAGAATTATTAGCATTGGAAGAAGAAAACAAACCTGCAGCATTTGCATATGCGTTGTCATTACCGGTGGTGTGTTTTGGTGTCATCTGAGACAAGGTACGAGCGAGTTGTTGCAATTGATCAGTAGTAAATCCATGTGTTGAGTTTAGTGAGTTATTGTCTTGAGAATTGACTCCACGCGTAGATTGCGAAGAATCTATTGCATTGGCAGCATGAAAAGGATGGGATCCATGTTGTTGGGATTAATTGTTTCGATTCCTTGGAGTTGCTGAGTTGTTGGAATTCCAAGTGCCATTTTTGAATTTGCACCTATCTTCAGTGTGACCTTTCTTATCGCAAAATTTTCAATAAAATTTCAGAGTGCGACAGTTGTCAATAGTATGGCCATCTCTATTGCAATGCTCACAATGCTTGTCTTTGGGCTTGTTGGAATAATTGCTCTGGCGGCTTTGAGTTGCTGCTACAATGGAAAAGTTCTCTGTACTTTCTGATGTCATTTGTCACTGTGTTTCTTCTTGAATAACAAGGGAGTGTGCTTGACGCACATTGGGCAGCGGCGACATCATGAGGATGTTGCTACGAACATTGTTGTAGGTGTCATTGAGACCCATGAGAAATTGCATCATTCGATCTTCTTCTCTTTGCTCAATATGTGCTTTAAATTGATCACAATGAGGGATGGTTCGATATGAGTCTAGCTCATCCCATAAACCTTTAAGCTTTGTGTAATATGAGGATACAGACATGTTACCTTGTGAGAGTGATGCTAATGATTTCTGAAGTTGATAAATGGCTGGTGCATTCTTTTGTGAAAACTGATCTTTGAAATCTTCCCATACTTGATAGGCTGTCTTAGCATGAATGACCCCTTTCGCTAAATCTGGATCTACTGAATGAGTAAGCCATGATAAAATCATGCTATTGCACTGATTCCAGAGAGTAAATTCAGTTGGCTGCTCTGTCTCTGATGGAGGCTTGACAGAACCATTGATGAAACCGATTTTGTTCTTGGCTGTCAGAGCATGGATCATGGATTTACTCCATGATTGATAGTTGGTGCCATTCAATTTTGTTACGACGAGCATGAGGCCAGGATGATCTGAATGATGAACAAACAATGGATTGGATGGGTCCATACTTGAATTGTTGTTGCTGGAGCTTTGAGTGTTTGGAGTGAAAATTGTGAAAAAATTAGAGAAAAACTTGCTCGATACCATAATAAATTGCAGAATAGAACTAAGAAATGGAATGTGAATTGATGAATATTTTCTTACATTGATGCTGTGAAGCAAATACATATATATATATACAAAAAGGAGAATAAATCATATGCTAATTACTAGCCTAGTATAACGTGATCCTATATCAAAGGGATATTTCCTAAAATAGAAGAGTCAACAAATAAATGGAATCAATACAGAGATAATGCAGAGGATTTGTAATAATGACACTCTTTTCTTGGCATGTTTCTGGTTCTTAGATCTTGTAGTTCTTTCATCAATTTTGAGGCCCCTATTAATCAATTTTTGGTGTTTTAGTACCTATAATCAATTTACAGATTCCCCTGATACATTTGGTGGAAAGAACATCGTCGAAAAACGCTGCTCTAATTCGGTTTAGCATCATTCATTTATAACTTCCACTAATAATGTTAACATTACTCGCCATATCGATATTGATTTGGGTGGCAAAAATTATAATATTTGGGCCTTACATGTCTCGGTCTTTCTGATTAGTCGTAGATTATGGTGTTTTTGTTATTAGAGACAAAACAGAGCCAGCGAAAATTTAGAAGGAATCTGTGGAGGAGTTTGATGACCGTCTTGAGATATGGAAATCCACTCATTGTAAGAATTTTATCTTGTTCATCGATATCCCTGTTCTTTCTATTCAAGGTCTTCTTCCCAAATTTTGGAATGCCAAACTTGCTTGGGATTTTTTGTCAAATCGATACAATTACTCTAGTGATGCTGCTCTCCAATTTTAGTTGGAGTCCATGTTGTATCAGTTGCATCAAGAGCGTGGTCAATTCATTGCTGAGTTTCACCCTCAGATTAATAGTATCTGGGATCAACTCTCTCATGCTGATCCATCTTTTTCTGATTATAAATTACCGAACTGTTCTCAAAGTATCGGAATCGTAGACAGCTCATCCATTTTATGATGCATGTTTGAGATGACTTTGAGAATACTAGAGCCATGTTGCTTCATCGCTATCCACTGCAGACTATTGATGTCACTCTTACGAGCTTATTTTTTAGGAGACATGCCGTAAGACTCATCTAGTTCATTCTACTGATCTAATTATGACTGATGCACCTAGTTCAAATTTTACAATTGTTGCTGCTACTTCTTCCTAGTCACATCGTTTTATTGGTCAATGTCACTATTGCAAGGAAGAAGGTCATCGAATTTCTGATTGTGCCAAGAAAAAAGGCTAAGGATGCGAGAGATGCTCAAAAAGATAAAGCACATGTCCCCAAGATTTTTGATGTTGTATCTATTAGTTCGTCAGCTTCAGAGTCTTCCTCTACACCCGCTTTTCATCTCTTAGAGCATCTCCAAAAAACTCTATATTTCTAAAGATCATATTCCCCAATTTAAGGAATAAAATTTTTTAAGTACTCCAATAAGCTCTTTATATTTAACACTTAATTTTACTATTCCCAAAAAATATTTATTACTTTTCCCATCTTTTATTTTTACTAGCTTCTCTCTAAATTATTATATTATTTCCCTCCATAGAAAATCTAAATACTTTGAATGCATTTATAGAGAGTGGATTTAAATTCACTCTCTAAATTAAAATATTAATTTAAATAGTCTCTTGTAGTATAATTTTAAGTGTTAACTCTTTAGAATAGAGAGAAATTTATGTTTAAAGAATCTCTTGGGTATACTTTTACTACAATTGATCTTGAAGCAATTGTCTATCAAGTTTTATCTTGAACTCCCACTGCCTTGACCGTTTCCTCATGTATATTTTTCTCTTGGTTTATTGACTCTGTCTGTTGCAATCATATGACATGTGATTCCTCTCTATTATTTGAGAAGAAATCTGTAAATTATGTCTATGTCATTTACATTGCTAATGGTTTCCATACGTCTGTTAGTCATGTTAGTTCCATCTCTACCTCTATTCTTTCAATTCTTGATGCATATTTCATTCCAAAAATTAATCCCCCAATCTTTTATCTGTTGGACAACTTATTGAGCATGGTCTTGTTTTCACCTTTTCTTACAAAGGGTGTGATATGCAAATCAGAAGACGGGTCAGCTAGTTGGGACAAGCGTAAATTTGGTCGACTTTTTGAGCTTTCCTTTTTGCAAGTTCCCATTTCATGTTCTATCCAGCCTTTTACAGTTTTTTTCTCTTCCAGTTTTTGGCATTCCCATCTTGGTCATACATATTTATCTCGTGTTCAGTCTTTAGCATCTAATGATAACTTAGGAAGAGTTAATTTGACTCTTTTGATTGTGTGTCTTGTCAATTCGGAAAATAGAAAGCTTTATCTTTTAGAGCATGTTTGCCCAGGATTAAAATCCAATTTTAATTGAAAATATGACCGTTATTGGGTCCCACACGTCTAATAAAAGTTAACAATAACGGCTAGTTTTTTAATTTTAATCCAANGGTCCCACACGTCTAATAAAAGTTAACAATAACGGCTAGTTTTTTAATTTTAATCCAATTTTAATCTCTACCGAACACGCACATTAACTCTGTCTTTAGCACCTTTTGATCTAGTCCATTATGATGTACGTGGACTTGCCCCTATTCCTAGTAAGGGAGTCTTTTTATACTACAAGAGACTATTCATACTATACATGGCTTTATATTTTATATGATCGATCTGAATTGCTAACTGTATTTCTCCATTTTAAGCAGATAAAAATTTAGTTTGATCGCACCATCAAAATACTTTTCTTTGATAATGCCATGAAATATATGTCTACCTCTTTTCTTAACACCCTTAAAAAGGATGACACTCTTTCTCATCGATTTTGTCTTTATACTTACATGCATAATGATTGTGTAGAACGTAAATACCTTTATATTCTAGACGCTTTAAGATCTCTTCTCTTCTTAACCTTTCTCCCTGAATCCTTTTTTGTGGAGAAGATACTCTTACAATCATTCATATAATCAATCAGGTCCCCTACCCTACCATTTCCAATCGATCTTCCTATGAGCTAGAAGGTATCAAATTATTCTCTCTTGAAAGAATATTGGTGTGCTTGTTTCGCATTATTTCCACCTCATGAGCATACAAAACTTAAACAACGATCTCATCTCTATTGTTTTCTTGGTTATGGCATTGAACAAAGAGATTGTTGTTGTTATGACCCCATCACCAAACCTCTTCGCATGTCCTGTCATGTTCAATTTTAGAAACACAAGCTCTTCATAAGTATATCTTCACTTCCACACATCCTCCGTCTACTTTTCTTGTTTTTGTCGATCCTAGTATAGATTTTTTATTAGATTCTGATGCAGGTGTTGAAAGTTCATTCAGTGACCACTCATCGCCATTCCTAGAGAATCTGACGTCGCTTGATCCCCTCATCACCTCCGGGTCCTCTTCCGCTCCAAAAATTCTTCTCTCCAATAGAGTAAGAACACCTCCTACCTATTTTAATAATTATCAGTGTTTTTCTACTATTTCCATTCTTTATGAACCTTACTATTATTGCGAGGCCAGTTCTGACCTTCTTTGGCAAAAGGCTATGTCTGACGAATTTCAGGCCCTCCTCAAAATGCATACATGGAACTTGGTTGATTTGCTTCCCGATAACTTAGTAGTAGGATGTAAGTGGGTGTGTAAGATTAAGACACGAGCTGATTGATCGATCGAACGATACAAAGCTCGTCTTTGGTACAGGGATCTACCCAAGAGTATGATATTGACTATAAGTAGACTTTTGTACCTGTTGCACGACTTACTTCTTTTAGATCCTTACTTGCAGTTGCAGTTACTCGGAAGTGGAGAACATGTAGAACACTTGATCACTTCGACATATTCCATACATGAAGAAGAATTTCATTTCGTTAAGTACTCTTGATTCAAAAGGGTACACGTTCTCTAGATGAGGTAGAGTCTTGAGGGTTCGGAAAGGTGTTTGTGTTGCATTGGAGTGGCGGAAAAGATCTCACTTATACATCTTGCAAGGTCGGGCAGAATTTGTGAAGAAAAGTCAGTACATATTTAGTACCGTGGTGGAGATTCAGTTTGGTACTGTACCTTTGGGATTTGGTTCGGGGTCTACTGAAAAATACTACTCAATCGAGTTTGGAGAACATGGGTAATTCCGCTTTACCACCATTACCTGCAATTCCATCGTATTCAAGTGCTAAGGATATACCCATTGGATATAGGTACGTGGATGTTGATTCAATTGCACAAGTTTTTAGCATTTTTAAAAGTGTTCAGATTAGCCAGTGGCATTTTATGAAAGCATTGGGAGTTAATTCTGCTACAAGGTGTACTTCGACATTATTTGATAATTTCTAATTCTTTGTGAATTTTAGGGAAACCCAATATTTGAGTTCATGTATTCGTGTTGGATACCATGGATGAGTATTTTTGTGTTGAAGAAAGTTTTGTTATTGTTGAAGAGTTCTGATCTTTCGTTGCAGTTGAATTTATTTTTTCAAGGGGAGAAATTTTGGAATTTCGTTTGTTACATTAGAATTTGTGTTAATGTGGAGATTGTTAGGTTTTTTATACAAATTAGGTTGAAATTCTTTTTTTCCACGTGTTTTTATTGAGAAAATATTGTTTCTTTTATTCCACTTGATTTTTTATTTTGTTTTCATCTTTGTGGTATTTTTATGGCTTGACATGCACCCCTATAAATACTAGACGTTTTCACAAGTTTTGTATTATTGAAATATAGAATAATTGTGTAGGTACAGTTATTGCATTTGTTTTCTTCATATTAGTCGATTGAATAAAACACTTCGTTCATCTACCAATTAATTATTTGCCTTTTATCTTGTTATTTGTTTGTGATCATATAGTTCATATCATGTCATATATATTACCTCGATCCGTTTTATTTCCCAACAAGTGGTATCAAAGCTATTTGTTGTGATTTGTTCGAGATTTTTGTTATTGATGATAGCCATGAAGTATGAAATTTTGCTCTTGGATCACAATACAAGATTCTCGTTGTGACAAGTGAATATGCGAGTTGTACTCGTACAGATAGATTTGGATGATGTGTTCCTGGGATTTGACAAAATGCTCACAACTTGGACGATGGAGGAGAAACAACAGAAGGATCGAAAGGCACTTTCACAGATCTATCTTCATCTCTCTAATAATATTCTTCAAGATGTTTTGAATGAGAAAACGACAGTTGCATTGTGGTTGAAGTTGGAGCAATTGTACATGACTGAAAGTCTAACAAACAAATTGCATCTGAAGCAGAGGTTGTATGGCAAAAGGCGAATCTTTGAAAGATCATCTGGTTGAGTCCAAAGCGATCATCACTGATTTGAAGACTTAGAGGTAAAGCGTGATGAAGAAGATTTGGCATTAATCCTTTAGTGTTCTTTGCCTCATTCGTTTACTTCGTTTAGAAACACGATCTTATATAGTCGTGATACTCTCACCATTGAAGATGTGTATGATGCCTTGTTTTCAAAAGAGAAAATGAAACATCTAGTTAGATCTGAGTTCAGAAATGGAGGAGGCCTTGTTATTTATGGTGATCGGAGAAGGGCTAAGTCGAGGTTAAATTTCAGTAATAGAGTTTATTATTGCAAGAAGAAAGGAGACATTAAGAAAGATTCCGACAAATTGCAAAACAAATGTAATTTGACTGCGAATCATGGGATGTAATCAAATACTTCAAACGAGACCAACATAGCCAAGAACTATTTGAGTGGTGGAGATGTTTTGATGATTTCTGATATGGAATCCAAACCTGACGATGAGTGGATTTTGGATACAGCTTGTGCGTTCCATATGTGTCACAATCGAGATTTGTTTGAAACATATGAAACGGAGACACAAGGTGTCATTGTCATGTGTAACAACGAACATAGTCAGGTAACTGGTATTAGTAGAGTCAGATTGAAGCTGGTGGATGGAATATGTAGAACACTTGATTACGTTCGACATATTCCAGACTTGAAAACTAATCTCATTTCGTAGAGTACTTTTGATTCAAAATGTTACACGTTCTCTGGAGGAGGTGGAGTCTTGAGCGTTCGGAAGGGTGTTCATGTTGTATTGAAGGGGTGGAAGAGGTCCTAGTTATACATCTTACAAGGTGGTCAGAATTTGTAAAGAAAACTCAGCACAAATTTAGTACTGTGGTTGAGATTTAGTTTGGTACTGTACCTTTTGGATTTGGTTCAGGGTCCATATTGAAGAATACAACTCGGTCGAGTTTGGAAGGTATGGGTAATTTCGTTTTGCCACTATTACCTGCGGTTTCATCGTATTCAACTGCTAGGAATAGACCCACTGGAGATAGGTACACGGATGCTAATTCGATTGCACATGCTTTTAGTGTTTTGAAGGTGTTGAGACTAGTCAGGAGCCTTCTATGAAAGCATTGTGAGTTGATTCTGCCACATGATGTACTTTGACACTGTTTGGTAATTTCTAATTCTTTGTGAATTATGGGAAACCCGATGTTTGGGTTCATGTATTCACGTTGGATATCGTGGAAGAAGATAAGTATTTTTGTGTTGGAGAAAGTTTTGTTTTTGTTGAAGAGTTCGGATTTTTGGTTGCAATCAGACACTGTTTGGTAATTTCTAATTCTTTGTGAATTATGGGAAACCCGGTGTTTGGGTTCATGTATTCACGTTGGATATCGTGGAAGAAGATAAGTATTTTTGTGTTGGAGAAAATTTTGTTTTTGTTGAAGAGTTCGGATTTTTGGTTGCAATCGGATTTATTTTTTCAGGTGTAGAAATTTTGTAGCTTTGTTCGTTGCATCGAAATTTCTATCAAGGTGAAGATTGTTGAGTTTTTTTTTTTTTTTACCCATATTAGGTTTGATTTTTGAGAAAATATTTTTTCCTTCTTTCTATGTGCTTTTATTTGGAAAATATTATTTCCTTTAAGTGATTTTTTTTTTCTTATTTCCATCTATGGTATTTCTAAGGTTTGGCACCCACCCCTATAAATATTACACTATTTTCTCCAATTTTGTATTACTAAAATATAGAATAATTGTGTATGCACAGTTATTGTATTTGTTTTTTTTTTCATATTAGTCAATTGAATAAAATAATTCGTTACTCTGCCAATTAATTATTTGCCATTTATCTTATTTTTTGTTTGCGAGCATATATTTTATATTGTGTCGTATATATTACCTCGATCCGTTTTATTTCCCAACAGTTATGAAGGCATGTTCTGAGGGGGCATTTTCCTAATTGACCCAG
>CAIGRT010127777.1:0-11133 GCA_903798405.1 Fraxinus platypoda
ATTAGTTAATAAGATTTTAAATTCCACATATTACACCTATTCACCTCTCTCTCTCTAGGTGTTGTTAGGGTCGAACTGCGTAACTTTCAATTTGGATTTAGCATCTTGTTCCACTAATTATTTTTTTCACCTATTCAAATTTTGAATCAAACTATTTTTTCATGATGTAAAACATAAATCTTGTGAGCAAAAATATCAAATTTCACATGAATGAGTATAAATCAACCCCAAATGCAACTTTTTCACAGTTTATAATCGAATACATAGTTCCAAATATATGCATCATAGTGGGCAAATTCATCTAACCCACATAAGCATACAAAAATAAAAATAAAGCTGAAAATATTTTATAATTTTTTTTTTGCACTAGATAAAGCACATAAACTAATAAAAACTCAATGTTTTTATCCCCAAACTTATAAAAGACATTGTACTCAATGTCTAAAAATATAACAAGCAATATATAAAAATTAAGGGCAAAGAAGGAAACTAAATACTCCCATGATATATATTTGAAAGTTGTGGATGGACTGGTATGTCTTTTCCCTTGTTCAGTGTGTTCAAGTGCTATGTTCCTTCAAAATAATTTATAGTAAGCTCATACACACCCCCTAAAGGAACATATGGGAATGAAGATACCCTATACTACTAAAAGTAATAAAAATTACTCATCCTATATCTAAAAAATAAAATAATTAAAAGTAAAGAAAATTGGATTGTCTTCCAATAAGCGTTTATTTATAGTCATTAGCTTGACTTTAACGTTCTGCATCATGAAATTCTAGAAAAAGTTTTTGATGTCTTACTTAGTTTGTTTATTATGATTTTGATCCACTTAGTTTGTTTATTATGATTTTGATCCACTTTTTGTTGACTTTCCAAATCTTAACCTTGCCTCATTCAATGTGATATGACTTGCCTATTCCATCCGGTTCAAAATCAACTATGTAGACTTCTACCTCTTCGGACTTAATCATAAATTCAATTATTGGACAATCGATGAAGTCGAAAGAATGTGTGTTCATTTCATCATCATTAATTGTCACTTCTTCGCTTGGTTCCTTTGTAATTAATTTTTTATCCCCTTTATGCTCTTCTTCAATAATTGATATCTCCTCAAATTGAATGGTCGGTCACAGTCTAAATTCACCGACAATGATAATTATTTCCTTTTAACCTTTTCAAGTGGATTATATCCACACCTTTTAAATTTGTCCCAGAATACAGAATCTCATGTGCATATTTTGCTTTCATCCAACATAGCAAGTTCATTATATATTTTCCAAGTGTCTCCTCGTTCAATAAGGGAGGACCAACTCTCTTAAAAATGATGTCATCGTCTAGATGTATAGATACATATCCACCCTCAGACATGTAGCTTTTATCTGATTTGTTAATTGCTTGTTTTCGACATCATAAATATTGTTTAAAATGCAGAAGTTTGGACATATAGGGTTTAATACATGTATACAAGCATTGCCCAATATATAATGTATCTTATTACAAAACTGACAATTTATGTCTTTTACAAACATATCCTCATCATCCATGTTGAGATTACTTGTTGCAAAAAAATTTACTCCATTGTCATCATCAGAATCCTGCATATACAGCTGAATAGTATCCAAAACGAGTATCAAGTACAAAAGAGATCAGGGTGGGTAGCCAAAATTAACAAAACAAAAATAAATTAAAAAAATTCAAATCCTATATGAATTAATAAACTCAAATTAAATACTTTATCCCCTAGCAACGGCACTAAAAACTTGTTCGTGTAAAACCCACAAACGTACGGAATCGTTGAAGAGTAATAGAATTGATGAGCTGAGAGTATCGTCCCACAGAGAATAAATTCAATTCAAGTTTATTAGTTTCGTATGGAATTCAAATTATGTAAACAAAAAAAATATGATTTTGTAATTATTCTAAACTAATTTAAGAAAGCCATAAAATTAGGATTTTTATCAAATTATGGATGATTGTATTGAATTTTAAATCCGCCTTTTGCATCTATTTCAAGTCTTGATTTGTAGGTTTTGTTCATGTGTTTCGACAATCAATAAAGGTATGATATATAATCTTTTAATCTAAGACAAATTAAATATATTCTAACCACGACCTGAATCTATTCCTAAAGCGAATTCGAATGATTAGAATGCATTAGAGTTTAGATTATCTATATGATTGCCCACTTGATTAATGTTATTTCTAACATCTATTGTACATATGTTAATGTTGCTGTGTTCTAAACTTATTGTGGGTCTTCTAATACTATAACAAGTAACTAATTATCTAATTGGTGGTCAATCAATTAAATAATGCAATGGGTATGCAAAATTAATCAAGAAACCCAAAAAATACTAAACTACTAGTTTTGAATTAGAAATAAATAACAAATAGGATTCATCTTCATCTAACACAAAAATAGATTTATCCTAGCATATTAATATGTAAATTACATGAAAAATAAATATCATCCGAATCATGAAATAATTCAATAGATGTTGATCTTCAAGTCCAATGTTGAATTCTTCAAAATCTTGATGTAATTAACTTTCAATTCCTTACTAGGGCTCAATCTCCTCTCTCAAAATATAGCAATTAATATCTTGTTCTTGATGAATTTGATGATATTATTGTGTTTGAAAAGGCAAGAGAGGGGTTTTTTCTTTTACAATGTCTAACTCTCGTTTATATTTATAAGAGTCAGAAAATAGGCCAAAATCGCGTTCAATTTGGTTCCAAAAGAGTTTAAATCGTGAAAGGAAACCGTTGATTCAGCTACAAAAATAGCCCCCGCGCGAGTGTAAAAGTATGCCCACCGTGCGCCATTGAACCATATGGCTCTCAGATCATGAAATTTGTGTCTTGTGCACTATGAATTGCCCACCACGCGCCTTTTTGCATCGTGTTGTCCCTAAGCAGTTTTCGATATTTTAGTCATAATTTTCTCTTCTAATATTCAATTGAGGTAATTTAAAGTGCCTTAGAAAGATAACTCAAAGGGCTACAATTATTCTAAAGTACGTATTTTCCAATTTAAACGTTTGCTATCCTAAAAATGGGTCTCAAGTTGAGACTAAAAATTCGGAATATAACTTCTTCGGCTGGAAATTGATTTGTGAAAATACTTCAACCATATTTCATTCATTTAACCTCCAATTGCATCCAATTGATCTTATATGATCTTAAATCATCATTTTGTGGTCCAAATTAACTATTGAATGTTTACACTTTGATTCCCCAAACTTTGAATTTATTTCGTTTTTGCCTTTTTTTTTTTTCGTTCTTTTCTTCCAAATCTACAAATTTGCATTGAGTTCAACCTAACAAACATGATTAATACATAATTAAGCTATAACTCATCCAAATCACTAGCAAATTCTCTAATTTAATAACATTGATAGTGTACAAAATACACTTATCAATGGTTTACTTCTTTACGTGAAATAACTTGACATCAATAATTATCAACGGATCTTGATTAGTAAACCCGCCTTTTGCTTCTTATTGCTATGATCAATACCACTGTGATCAAGTTCTTGTACACATTTCCTTTTCTTCTTGTCAAATGAAAATTTTTGTACAACTCAATTACTTGTTGCACATCATTTCGATTTTCCAGTCATGTTTCGACTGTTCCGTCTAGCTCAAAGATAATTGCACACATCTTGCAATTGCAAAGAATAGAGAATTCCATGATCTTCTTCTTGATGTAATCTATTCGCTTTAAGAAACTCTGTATGGTGGCCCTCGAAGTAGCTTTATAATTGTGGTTTCTTAGCAAAGAATGAGCCTTCTCCATGATTATGTCGTTGGAGAGAAATTGAGGGATTTTGGGCAGTTTATTGAAATCTTAAATATATAAAATATATGCATATTGTTGGGTTTGTTGTTCATACCCAATAAATCTCGAGGCTATGATGTTTATCATTTAAGTTTGTTACATAGGTTTCGATCGAGAATTGAATTAACACCATAAGATGGGACTCAAACCAAAAGCTCGACCCAAATTCTAAGTGGGCCAATTGAAAAAAAACATTTTATTAATGGTTGCTCATGGCCCATTCGATATAAGTCTTGGTCCATTAGTGTGTGTGCCCTAGCTTTATAAGTGTTTGTTCCCTTGTCATTTGAAGGGGTTAAGGATTGGTAGAGGGAA
The DNA here is from genome assembly GCA_903798405.1 of Fraxinus platypoda. Lineage (NCBI taxonomy): Eukaryota > Viridiplantae > Streptophyta > Magnoliopsida > Lamiales > Oleaceae > Fraxinus > Fraxinus platypoda. The sequence continues at coordinate 4,163 of CAIGRT010127777.1, forward strand.
AGAAGAGAGGGAGCTGTTTTGCGTGGAAGAAAACTTGGGGTAGCCATGTGTTCATCTTCTTCCTCCTAGGTAAGTGCCACCTTCATACCTCCCTTCATGGAATTTTCTTTGTAGATGAGAGAAGGTCCTTTGTGGGCTATGGATTAGTAGGCAACCTTTTGTGGTGTGTTTGGTTGAGCTTTGTCGTGTTGAAGTAACCTTGTGGTGTATGGGTCGATTGAAATTGAACCCTAACATTTGTGGTTGTCAAAGGTGTTGGTATTTCACATGATGGAGTCTCTTGGCTGTTGGATATTTTAGTGATGCCCAAATAACCCCTAGGCAATAATGAAAAATCGTGGCCCGTTTGTCTTCATAGGCTATAAGCTAGGAATTGAAGAATATTAATAAATACACACCACAATTGATGTAGCTCAATCAATGAAAAACAGTGACCCGTTTAACTTCATAGGCTATAAGCCCGAGATTGAAGAATAATTAAAGTTCACCACCACAAACGATGTAGCCCAAATCTTATTGGCCATTTAGAGGAAATCAGCCCATTGGGCTATGTGCTCAATACCCAATTTTGGAGATATTTGAAAAATGGATTTTTATTCCTTTTCTCACGTGAAAGTTAGATGGTTACACTATCCTTATCCTTGGTAACCATTTCAATTTTCTTGAACTCTATCTTGGCGAGAAAAATGTGGAAATTCGTTTGTCCCTTTTGCCTAAAAATTGAAGTCTCTTGGCTTCATTTTTGTACTACCAAAAACCTGAAAAAATCGGCCAGTTTCTTCCTCCTCTTCCTGTGCCTTTGTGTGCCATTTTCTCTGCCTCCAAAGTTCTTTAATTTGGTGTAGCCTTTGTGGTGCTGAATTGATTTTTTTTGAGCCCAAATGAAAAGGGGGAATTCATTTTGAATCTAGTTTCTTCTTCAATTTTTTTTATTTCCTTTTAATTTTTTACTTAATTCATAACTCACCTCTTTGATTTGTTCAATTGTAGGATGAATTAGGATCAACATTGGCAAAGTAATAAATTCAACAAATGGTATCAGAGTTTGGCTTTAGAATCCTTGGCGTGTGAAATCATTAAGAAACAGCGAAAAAATCGGCTGTGTAGAAACATTGCGGAAAATAGATCAAAAGCTTGTTGAAAAGTTCTAATTGAACTTGTCGTACCATTGTTCGACCAAACTAGACCAGACGACGAGGCGAACCTCCTTGACCGATGTGTGAGGCATGTGGAAAAGTGGAGGTGGCAGCACGTGAGGCGACAATGGAGGCATGTGGAGCTATTTCTAATAGAGCTCCTTGAAGACAAATTTCTTCGGCTGTGATGCGGATGTGATGATGGCGTTAGTTTTACGTTTTGGAAAATATGTTAATTTTGGACAAGTTTTCCCTTGGCCATTCGGTTGTCGAGTGTTGTTGCTGTGTTGCTGAAAGTTTTAAAGTGAATAGTTTGGCACTAAAGTTGTAAAGTTCGTATCTCTCGTTAAATATACGGATCTACAGATTGATTCGCTGAATATCATGTTCTTTTTTTTTTTTATTGTAGTTAAGGCTATTGTGTGTGGTAATCATTTACTTTTAGTATTAAATGTCATCATGTGAAGTAACATTAAATTTGAGCTCAAAGTGAATGACTTTAACTTAAATAATGTAGTTCCACGTGGTAAAAGAGCACATAAAAGTGCCATATATAACACGGTCGATAAAAAGCAATAACATTACACATGCTAATGAAAATAAATAAAATGCTCTTCGCTTTAAACAAATACAAGGTAAAGGATTATTGGGCTAATGGTGAAGTCAGTGCTTCTTCATGAAATCTCCAGCCATCTTCATATATTCTCCATATCCACTTCCTGAATTTCCATGACCTCCTTCTGAGTGTGCTGATGAACGTGTATGACCGGCCGAGGTGTCGGTGGCACCACCACTTCCATTGCTGGAGTGCTTCTTCAACGTACCTTCATCCATTTTAATATACTCCCCGTGCCCTCCTTCAGAATGGTCATGATCGCCGCCCGGATGTGCTGATGTATGTGTGGTTTCAGTGGTAGTGGTAGTGGTTGAGTGGTGTGGATTAGTGGTGGTGGTGGTGGTAGAATGAGAAGTACTGTACTTGTGGAGATAATTTTCAGCATTATCTAAATATTTCCCCAGACCTTTGTTATCATCTAGCTTCCCATATTCCGAGGCGGCGTTCAAGAGATCCGCCACCGCACCAGCGACTTTGGGGTTGTCAATCTTGTTCTCTTCATGGCGGAGATGGGATTTAGCGGCCTCAGCCACCACCTTGGCGCTGTTCAAAAGCTCAGAATTTGATGGTTTTGAGTGATGGTTTGGTTGATCAGAAGTGGGCTTGTCTTTTTCATTATTGTTGGAGAAGAAATCCATTGAGAAAGTGAGATCAAGAACAAGAATTGAAAAGGAAAATGGATATTTTGTTGAGGGATGAAATGAAAATGAAAAATTGTTGGAGGGGATACATTTGTAGGAGAATTGGAGGGATGCCCGTGGATGAATAGGAGATAGACGAGGCTTCCTTTTAGTATTGTAACCACGTCGTGCTAACCTCCTGTTTTGGTATGCCTAGAATGGGGCAAGAATTTATTGGGGGTTAGTTGTGACATGAATTCCTTGGTTGGGAAAATTGGGTGGGTACGGAGAACATGATTGCCACCGCAAATCTTATTTTTTAATCTTTAAATTTAAATTGTATTTAAGAAAATAAAAAATATTAAATTTTAGTCAATGAGTGAAAAATAAGGATATTTTAATCTTTGTCATGTTGCCATCCTTAATCATGTCGATTTAGAGTTGCTCTAGACTAATTTCTACTTTCGATTCAAATAGCTCTTGATAAAAATTTTGATCGGATTTGGTTTGCCCTCGTCACACTGAGATAGGTTGAACATATTTCTATGATTTCAACCTGTTTTGATTAATATGGCTTTAGATAAAAGAAAAGCTAGATCACATTTGGTTGGATTGATCCGTGCCGAGCTAGTTTCAAAAATTTCAAATTGTTTCGGTTAAGAATGATACTTGACAATGAAAGAATTCAATTAGAGGTTGTTTACTTCTAACGAAAACAAGTTAATTAAACTTGAAATTCTTAAAAAAAAAAAAAAAAAGGTTAATAAAATTAGCTAATTTTAGGGGTGTATTTAATTGAGAATTACTTTTATAGATTTTTATGAAATTAATGAAAATCTTTCATGCACTTCTATGTACTTTCATTTTAAAACTTTTGAATACTTTCATTTAACATAAAATTCACACGAATCTAATACAACAGTGTAAAGTTCTTTATAGGAGATGTTGGTTCGATCCCCACAATTCTCTTTCACCTTCCCATATAATAAAAAATATTTTGATGAATCATTTTTTTTTTTAAGGCGGAGAATTGAACCAAGAATTTCCTTTCTTCATCATCAATCGAATCACTTAACCCAAGATCCTATTTTTATCATAAATCACTATTTAATATTTAGTATTATTAATATGCCATATGTTTGAAAAATAAACAACACATTGATATATTTAAATTTAATTATAAATTAATGTTTTTTATATAAAATATTATAAAATTTATTTACGAATTGATTTTTTCATAAAATATTGGATAAAAAAAAAGAAAAAAAAATATTAGAAGATTTTCAATTACAATTTAATTTTTTTAATAGAAAATGGAGAATAACAATGAGAGAGAGAGAGAGAGAGAGAGAGAGAGAGAGAGAAATAAATTTAATTGGTACTCTAATGTTCGTAAAAGGAAAAATGAATGAAATAAAGATATTTAAAAAATAGAAACTATATATTAATTTCATTTTATTTTGTGTTATTTTATTTTTGTAAAAGTTTACCAAAATATTGGGGTGAACAAGAGATGAATTTAGAGATTTTATTTTTATATTTTCTACTTAAAATTTAGTACCATAGAGATTTTAATAAAATCCTTAGAAGTCATTGACATTTTGAATACTTCAAAATATTTAAATACTTTTAAAAAGTTTTAATTGAATAATCGTGACTTTTAAAAAAATGTAAAAGCCTATAAAAATCTTGGCATCAATACTTTTAGATATTCTCAAAAAGTCTACATTAAATATCTCTAAACTTATTATATTCCAAAAAACTTTAAAAGTCTCAATTGAATGCACTCCTCCTAATTTTAGGGCTAAATATCAAACAATTATTTAAGGGAAAATGCATAATTACAAATGTTTCAAAATACATTTTCAAAAATAACAAAGTTTTGAATTTTTTTTTTCAAAAATCAGGTGATCATACTTTGTGACATCTAATAAAATATTGTGACACATAATTTAATTAAACATGTCACAATCACAACTTAACTAGGCAAATAGTAGATATATCCTACTATAATAAAAATGACAGTTTTGGGTTACTGTAGATGCAACAATAACCCAATGAGATGTTACTGTTCATTTTCCACATCTTCACACCTCCAGTCCTCCAATTTTATACCGTATCATTTTTTCCTCAATCTGCTATAAAAACGATGTCTGTGCATTTTCAGACCAACACAAATCTCAATTGCCCTATGATAATGAACTCAGCTTTCCAACAATGAGCATTTTCAAACCATCACAAATCTCAATTGCCCTAAAAATTTTTAAATATATAACTAAATCAAGCATGTCTTCTGAATAACTTCATCAACTAATCGGTCACAAACCATCCTAACATAGAATAGTTAAAAACAGTTATTCGCTCTGTCATGCGATATTAGGTTTCATTCACATTAACAGTGATATATAAGTTCCATAAAAGCATTAAACTTTTGCCAAATATTTAAGAGGAAGTAGATAATATGGGGAGAAAATAGATGAATATCAGGTTTCATACACATTAACAGTGATATATAAGTTCCATAAAAGTATTAAACTTTTGCCAAATATTAAAATAAATGAATATCAGGTTTCATACACATTAACAGTGATATATAAGTTCCATAAAAGTATTAAACTTTTGCCAAATATTTAAGATGAAGTAGATAATACGGGGGGAAAATAAATGAACATACTATCCCATTGAATAACACTAAAATTTTCAGAAATTCATAACAGAAGAATAGCAATTCTAACAATGCCAAGAATGAGCATTAAAATTAATAGATAATGGTATCTAATTATCCATGCTATTGAGAAGATTAAAGTACAAAAAGGAAAATGTAAATTCAATTTCATCATGAAAGGAAAAAAAATAATTCTCCGGTGCGCGAAGAGTGTCTCCGCGCACCTCGGAGACAATTTTTTTTTAAACTCTAGATGGTTTTGGATACAAGTTTTCTTTTTTTTTTTTTTTTTTTTTTTTNTTTTTTTTTTATATACTGTACAAACAATAATAAATTTCTATAAATAATATTAACCAAATTTACAACCACTTATTTTTAAATTTAGGTGATACAATTTGCTTACATTTTACACAAACTAAATACAATTTCGCTTATTGGATTTGCTTATTAGATTTTACAGGTCGATCGACCCCCGCGACCTGACCAGGCAGGTCGATCTCACCACCTCCGTAGCCCCCACGAGGGGCGTTGAACTTTATTGTTATAAACTTCTTTGTCATTTAGGCTGTAGTGCTGAAGCTATATTTTCTTGTGGCCTATTTTGTCCATTTCTTGGCTCTATGAATATTAAGTAAGATTTATGCGGTTGTTTCGTGAATCGGGTCCTTCTGCCATTGGGTATTCGTTTTTCTCTGTCCCTTCTTTGGGGCTTGGTTTACAAATGTTATCTGCATTTTAGCTATTTGGCCCATTCTTTGATTATTTGGTTTGGTAAATGGATTTGATGAGGCCTTAGCTAATGGAGAATAAATTATCTACTTCCCTGGACATGAGGATGAAACTTGGCGTATAATATCTACATTATATTTCGTCCAAGAAGTTTCCTCTATTTATATAAAGATTGTTCGTTGGAAAACCTGCCTTCTTGATGCTTATTGGAATATTAATTTCAGAATAACTGTGTAACTTTTTTCTATTTATCTTTAATTATTTAAATGGATTGTTTGCAAAGACTTGGGTAACTTTGTTCTGATTTTCCGTCAAGGTATTTCCTTATCCTCTTTTCAGATTGCATGACAAAAATCATAGTTTATTAGCTATGCTGAGATTTGGAATCTGTGATATGCCTATTACCAGTTTCTTCATTTCTTGATACGAAAATTGTGGTGATACAAAAATTGTGTTGATATTAAGATAATCCTATCTTGGGATTTGCTTCCCGAAAAAATGCTACCATCGACCACAATTATAACACTCCAACTATTCTAACATGGCATTAGTTTTTTGGAGGGAAGCTAAGCAAGTGTGGACCACAAAACTTATTTCCTCAATTATTTTCTATTTTCCCCACCGTTTTCCTTGTAGATGATAAATCAAACAACCCCAAATTCTTCACTCTTGTTCACTCTCCACGTTGAGGTGTTAATAGTATAATTGTGATTGGAAAAAGGGTATATTTTCTCTCATTAAAAAAAGCTCTGCTGTCTTTGGAAACATATTTGATTTCGTTCTGGTTATCATCAACTTGAAATCAATGTTGTGTGGGCACACGGGTAGCATGCCAATTTACTTGCCTCTTCATTCTTTTACCATTTATTACTAATTCTTCTCTTATGACTTAGTAGTGCAATGCATGGCGAAGAAATTTAGAAGAACGTATTTAGGATAGTTTTTTCTTTTCTCCATTCTTGTTTTCTCTTTGTGTTATGTAATTGAGTGTGACATGATTCAGAGAGTCAATTTGTTTTAGGATTAGAGTTCTGCTAGACATCATTAGACTTTCTTGTTTATTTTTGCATTCACACCTGATTAAGGTGACTTTTATTTTTTAAAATGTAATATTCACTCATCATGAATCATGATTGGATAAACTGATGGTGAAAGGCAACCTTTCATCCGGGAGATGGTCAACCCCTTGGTGGTTTAGATTGCGG
>CAIGRT010127798.1:0-25927 GCA_903798405.1 Fraxinus platypoda
GAAAATGACAGGACCGGCACTGGATGGTGGCGCGTATTGTTTGGAAGGGAACTGGTGGAGGAGTCGGTGGCCTGGACTAGATGGTGGAGGAGAGGTGGTAGGCCACCACGACTAGCAAGAAAAAGAAAATTTAGACACATTATGAAATCCATATTCGAGATTTTTGCTGACGATATGCACAGAGATGATGGGTGGAGAAGGAAGGTGGTGAAAAGGAGGTGACTCGCGAATTAGGCCAGGCAGATTTCGAGATATGAGGGTGATTAGGATAAGTGCATTTGGAAATGTGTTTCAGGTGAGGAAAAAGGGTACTACTGGAATCAATGGAGATGAGATTTTTTTAATGAAAGTGATGAGGAAGGACACTATAATCAAGAACAAACATTTGGATTATATGCGAGCTGATAGGGATATTCTCCCAAAAGTGGAGCATCCGTTCATTGTTCAGCTCGGATACTTCTTTCCAGTAAGTTTTTCCGAATTCATTATCTTGATTTGTGAATTGCTGATTGATTTGTATTGTATCTATGAACTTGAACTTTATTTTATTTGAATAGAGAAAAAAGCAGATGAGTTGATTTTGATTTGTAAGGTTGGTTTCATATAAAGAGCTAATGCGAGTTCGGATCAATTCACTATGGATTTCTCTTCATAAAGAAACTGAAAAGTTCATCAAAATGTGCGACTTTGGTGGCATACAACTATCAAAAATGCATGTTTGCATCTATGGTAACACGGTAGTGTGGGCGGATCAAGCACCTGGCCAGACCCTAGATGTTTGCTGTGTAGTTTGCATTATCTAATTGTAATTTGTAAATAATCTTTGATGACAGACCCTAGATGGATGTTACTTGTTAGATATCAAATTATATAGTTACAAAGTAGGATTGTATATTTTTTTTTTAGTATTTTGGGTTGTACTGAAATATATTTTCATATGTATATGTTTTTTATGTTTTAGTGCATTAAATATGTATCGAATTATATTTTCGACTATAACGATCGGTCACGGGTCAACGGACTCCACGACTCCACCCTAGCTAAACAAAAGTTCTGGATTCGCCCCTAAGTGTGAATTAGGGCAATTATTTTAACGACGGGTTGCTTTGATCTGGAAACTGAGATTTAAGTGGCTAATTTTGGATTCAAAGAGATTCTTTTTATCTTTTTTTCTAGTTAAGTTGAAGTTGCTTATTTTCTTGGTGTACTGTATCTTGTGTTTTGTGTTAGATATTGAAGAGCTAATTATGAGATTTCCTTGCAGCTCAATTGATTTATCGACTTGAAGACTTTTTTGCTGCTTGAAGAAGGTTGTACATCAAAATAGAAGAACGATTGTTTCAATTGAAACAAATTCTTCAGGAGCTGTTCTCTTTGTGTTTTAATTTTGTGTTTTGAGTTTTGAATTCATTTTGGGTTTCGTGATTTGAGTGTCCATTTTGAAATTGTTGAAAATGTATTTTTTTTGACATTTTGAAAAATTATTTTGAAAATACCCAAAACACGTTTTGAAAATTTTGACTTGATTATAACTGAAAACACCCAAAACGACAATTTGTCGTTTTGGATTTTCTTTGTAAATTTTTAGTTTGTTTTCAAAAACACGTTTTCGAAAATAGGAAAGAGAACCTTTTTGACTGTTTTGGAAAATTGAAAACAGAAAACGACTTGAAAATGATAAATATAATATGCCTTTAGCTTCTGAAAGTTTTGAGATTCAACTGTAAAATAATGTCAAATGTATAATGAGCATGTTCATGGCTAATTGGACTTTGGAGCTTGCATTGTTTCACTTTCTGAAATATCTATCACTTTTTTAGAGGGTGTTTGATAGGGATTAAAATTAGATTTTTAGTGGATTGTGATAGAAGTTTTTGAAATGTGTGGTTGAAAAAGTGAGACCCATGAAATATGTGGTTAATATTGATTGTTTTACTTTGACTTGGATTAAAATTAGATTTTAATCCGGCCTAAACAGACCCTAACTATTTTTTTTTATTTTATGTCACTTTCTTGAAATTTCTGTCACTTTTTTAGTAATAAAAAAGTCACTTTAATTTAAAAATTTGACTTTGCGTCATTTAATTATACACAGTGTTTTTTTACTTATTTTTTTAGTGAGAAACATTAGTAACAATTAACTTAAAAAGTGACATCATGTTACCTTTTTTAAAGACCATTAATTTTAGGAATATTTTGTAAGTTACCCGTAGAACATTATGACATACCCAAGATGTAAAGAATCTAAGCGCTCAAACTAAAAACAAATAAATTGTTTGTTTGGGAGAAACTATTTGAAAGTGAATGTGTGGTTAAAAATTATGAAAAAAATTACGAAGCCCGGGCAAAAATGTTGGGAAAAAATAATTTTAAAATAAGATGTGCCAAACAAATGAAAAATTTCTCACTCATGGATACTGTATTTTTATTCTTTTCTTATAAGTGAAATTCCAACCCTTAATCTCAGTATTAATTAACCAGTGTTGAATAAAGGGATATAAGTACACAATCATATTATTTCCTCATATATGACACTGAAATGGATTTTGTTTATTTGCATTAAGCTGATGAGCAAATTTAAATAATCTCCCTCTAATAATATGGACCCGTTTGATATGGCAGCGCTTTTGAAAAATCAAAGCTAAAATTAAGAAATTGCTTTTAACAATGTTCGGATAATTTTTTGGAAGCACTTCCTATGGTTAGAAGAGCATTTTGAAAAAGTTGGTTTAAGATATCTTTTTCAAGAAACTCTTACACAAAAAACTGAAACAGAAACTCGCAAGTTTTTAGACGAGTTCAAGAGTCGTTGGATGGCTACTCATTTATAAAAATTGTACAATGTCAAGCCTTCCATAAAAATGATAAACAATTTTATTCAATAATTTACCCCGTTTAAACAAAGATCTCTTTTAGGCCTGCTGCGAAGCATACTGATGAATAAAACTTGCACTACCACTCTTAGAGGGAGCATCTCATTTTGTGCAGCATGCAAGCAAGCTTCTATTGATAATTTCTTGCAGTCTAAAATTCGAATTAGGCGCCTCCTTTCGCTCTTATTGAGTTCTGGATGTCCCTGCATAATCGAAAAATCTTTCTTACAAGAGTAATAATAAACAGAATGGAACTACTATGGATATCCATACCTGCAAGCAATGAGGAATGAAACATAAAACAAATCTCATACATAGAAACACACTTTTGTAGCGGTTTATCTCAATGTAAAAACTATGTCCACTCGCCAGTGCAGCGTTTGTTTTGTATAGCTTATTTGAAAATTATTTTTCCTCAAACTCATTTTCAAAACCTCACATTCTTTCGATTAAAAAATTTTGCACTTGAATTTATAATTTTTCCTACTTTTTAACCACACACTATCAAAAAAATCATTTTTCACTTCAAAGAAAGTCTCTCAAACAAACAATAAATTCAAGAAATTTATGATAGAGATCTCACAGCTCTATGTCTTTTGTCTCTCACACACAGAAAAACAACCCGAGAAATTCATTTATAAAATATAGGAGCTATGTCAATCTATGGTTGAAGACATAAATGACCGATATATTTAGGCACTACATAGTTCGACAGAAACAAGTTAAGCAACCCTACAGATGTGATTCAGCCTCAATGTGAGAGCTATGTAAGCACCTTTGCAGGTTTCTAATATAACAAAGAAAGAGTACACATAGCAGTAACATAAGGATACAGCTTCTTTATTATGCCAAATTGAGAGAGAGTTTTCAAATGACTCGGTAAAGCAGTAAATAAAAAGATCAAATATCATCCAATATGAGTTTGATGAATTTACCTCTAGATAAATATCAATAGCCTTGTAAAGATCATCATGTTCAAATCTGGCGAGAACCGGAATTGCTTCTGCAATTGCAATGAACTTAGACAGAGACAGATTTTCGTCTCGAGCTATCTCTTGAAGATATCCATCCACAAGCTTAGCCACCTTGAGTTTGGAACTATGTGATGCAGAAGATGATTTCCTACTTTCTTGAAGCTGAAATTCGATAATTTCGGAGGAATTAGGCCTTTTTCGTTCCAAGCCAAGCCCTTTGGTTCTAGGAGGACTTGTTGGGGGATTCTGTCCTTCTATCATGAACTGTTCCAATATGGTCGAAACAATATCGACATCATATTTCAGGCCATTTGTGTATGATAAAGAGGGTACTAACAAGTCACTAACTTTGGCTTCTTCCAATTGTCGTCCCACTTTTCGTGCCAATTCTATCTTTGAAGAGGAAGAGGCTTTTAGCATGTTGGATGCCTTCAATAATTTCAGTAGAAAACTGCATGAAACTGCGCCTTTTTCTTCTGGTAGAAGGCTCACAATTGATTCCAACAGTAGCCTATGTTTTGATTCTGATTCTCTTGCAATATATGAGTACCTCGATATGTTTTGTAGCCATTGAGAGGCATAAATTCGTAGTGCATCACCAATTAGAGTCGAGGGAACATTTCCACCAGATTTAATGGCTATAATTGTTCTCCAATAAAGATCTATCCCCAATTCTGCTACATCTTCAGCCCACCAGCCTTTGGTGTTAGATTTATGTCTTTGGCTCTCTGATTCATTACATAATCCGTTGTCCGGCCCTTTTCTTGAATATTCATGTGATGAACTTGCCTTCATGGGACGAGCCATAACTTGTGAAGCAATGGCTTCTATACATCTGCTGGTTATTCCAAGATCCTCAGACAAGACAGGGAAGGCTTTTGTGTTCTTTAAGGTTATAATTGAGTCCCTCCATCCATGAAGTATGCAAGAAGTAAAGAACAATTCAACCTTGGCAACTAGGTTTCCCTTCTCAACAGCCTCCGTCATTTGAAGGTATTCTGCAGCACATCTGGTCGAGACAACATTGTAGGCACTAAGAGTGATCGTAATACCATAACAGAATTTAGCACAGAGTTCAAATGCCTCGTCCCCTCCAGGTAAATCGGGGAGTTGGACCATTTGTTTTTGCGAGGATTCGGGACTTTCCAAGCACAGCCTCTGGAGGCGCAAGCTCTTTGACACCAGGGGAAACTGTTTGGTAAACAATGGTGATCTGGACGTGTCTCAAAGAAAACAATTCCCTAAAAATACTATATATCGTATGAAATTTAAGGCAACCTAATACAAATATGAAATGTCCAAATATTAGGTCGATCCACAGTCAAGGAGAGAGTCTAACAAACAACTCAAACTATCAATTCTTAAACACATCCAAGAACCGTCATTACAACTCTACATGAATTTCAATGTTTCATTATGAATCTTTCCTTACATTTCAAAACTGCACAATAATGAAATGCAAATTTACCTTGTGAAGTAAATATCTGGTTCCCTTAACTTGAACAATAAGATCACTGGAAACTTCAGATGACACAGACCTAAATAAAGACAAGAAAATCTTGGTTTCTCTTCTGTCACATAAACATTGAACTGCCACCATATTGATAAAAAACTAACAATTTAACAAAAATAAAAAATAAAAAGAACATAACATAACATAAGAAATTACCTCACAGCCTCAGTGGTATAGAAAGTGTCCGGTCGAGATCCAAGTTTCATAAACTTCATTTTTTTCTCTATATATTTCCAAAGTGGTTTGCCCCTCTACTACAAATTTTTCAACAATAGCATATTCTTTATGCAAAAAGTAATGGAAAAATAAATTATGGTGAGTAATTGATAAGTCAAAAGAATAATACAGAAAATAGTACTGGCCTCAGGTTTGTGATTTATAATCGAGCTTCATCAAAATTGCCCCTATTTTTCTTCAAATTCACACTATCATTCATCAATGCATGAGGGGACATGAACAGCACATTCAGTTGAGCGACAGGACCAAAAAAATAAATACAGTTGATTGATATGTACGTACATTTTTTTTTCTTTACACTTAATTAAGAATTGCATGCTTTTTTCTACAAGAATACTGCATCATAAGATCACAGTGAACAATAATTATTCAAATTATGATAGTTTTAGGTTGCGTAAATCTACCTGTTATATGAACAAATTTCTCGTAACGGGAAACTAATATGATTAATTTGTACTCAATAAGTTCGAATCAAAAGTGGGCAATGTATGTTTAATGGCAATATTCCAAAAGACTGTCCAAGAATATACGTACCAACATCAAAATGTACTCGTACACGGGACTAAACAGCAAGCTTGATTGGCTCAGTCAGCTGTCCGAGAGATGAGGTACTGCTTCGGAACTCACCGATGTCTAAATTAGATGAATCGGAACTAAATTCTGTAGAATAAGTAGATAAGGTTTCATACAAAACATGACCACTGTGTACTTGTAACATATACTCTGGTTGAGACGTCAAGTGATTTTACATTTGGTACGTCCCACAATTTCCTTTTTTTTTTTTTCCTCAAAGAGGAGTTGTTATTTGGCAATAATAGTCATATCTACTTTTCATTTACTTTTCTTTACCGAAGACTGGCGTGCAATCACGCGTGGATAGGGGCAGTATGAGTGTTAACCCAGCCAATTTTGCCTTCAACTTTAGGCAAAACCATTTTTATATATGAACGTGATTATTAGCAATCAAGTCAAAATTATTATGTTGGTCTTGATTAATGTTGTCGGACTGGTTTGACTTCAATAGTTTGCTAGACACCGTCGACCTATCTAATATTGTTCAGTCTTGTTAAAGGTAACTTCACAAACATACCATTATACTATAAGCTATACCTTGATTATTATTAGAAATAAAGAGTTCCTTTTTCTTTCTTTATTTTCTGATGTAATTAGAAAGTTAGTTTGTATAATTGTTTTTCCCCCCTTTTCCAGCTGGAAGTTAGTTGTGCCAGCTAGACATTAGTTGTTAGTTCTTTCCCGCCTATTTTCCCTCTTCATGCTTATTTAACCTGTTGATGTAATGTTCAATTTCAATAAGTGAAAATATTCTTTTCCCTCCAAACGTGCTGTTGCTTTCAACTTCAATATGGTATCAGAGCATTTTGCTTCCCAATTCTGATTCTCGAAACATCATAGCATCTTCTTCATTTCTTCTGTCATGGAGACGGAAATTAATCAGTTGAATACTGATATACATTCATTGATGAGCAAATCGAACATTGATGAGCCATCTAGTCCTTTCTTCCTTCACCATTCAGATAATCCTGGATTGGTGCTGGTATCGCAGCTGCTAATGGGAGAGAATTACGGTGAAGAACAAGATATCTTTTATTGATGGATCTTTGCAGAAACCTGATGAATTGAATCCAGAATTGGTTAATTCTTGGATCAGAAACAACGATATTGTCATGTCATGGATTATGAATTCAATTTTGAAAGAAATTTCAGTTAGCATTATCTATGCATCTACAACACATGAGATCTGGAATGATCTCAAAGAGAGGTTTCAGCAAGGCAATGGACCTCGAATTTTCTAGCTAAGAAAGGAGTTGATAAACTTAACTAAAGATCAAAATTTCGTCAGTGTCTATTTCACTAAATTGAAGACCGTATGGAAAGAGCTAATCAATTTTAGACCAAGCTGCAACTGTGGAAAATGCACGTGTGGGGGAGTCAATGAGATGAATAAATATCATCAAATGGAATACATTATGTCCTTTCTTATGGGACTAAATGAATCTTTTTCTCAAGCTAGGGGACATATCTTGCTGATGGAGCCCATGCCCCCTATTAACAAGGTGTTTGCACTTATGGTGCAAGAAGAGAACCAGAAAAGGATGAGTGCACAGACATTAGGTAATGATGCTATGTCTGCTGGTGCTGCAGCAGCTTTCTCGATTAGATCTGAAGTTACCAAACCTGTCATGAGTCACAGCCCTCGCGATGTTGAGAGTAGATTTGGGAATAATGTCAACTTCAAGAGGAGATATAAGCCATATTGCACTCATTGCAAGTTTCACGGACACTCTATGGATAAGTGTTACAAAATACATGGATATCCCCCAGGATATAAACCAAAGGTCAGGGAAAATGTTCAAGGTTATTATGCAAATAATCATGTTAACCAATTGTCTATCAATCGACATATGGATCATCAACCTGCTGTGGGTGATTTTATACAAAATCTGAATTCAGATCAATATCAACAACTGATGAATATGCTATCAAATCATTTGACATCAAATTCTGTTGCTGCTTCAGCTGAACTGGATAAACATCAGACCTCAGGGACTGCAAGTATTTGTCATTCCATATCTGTTGACCCTGTTTTTGCAACTAAAGAAGTGTGGATAATAGACTCAGGAGCTACTAAACATGTGTATTATAATGTTGAAGTTTTTGAAACCATGAGACCTATTGAAAATGACAGCATTACTTTGCCCAATCACACCAAAATAATGGTCAGTCTATGTGGTGAAATCAAGCTGAGTTCTAATCTTGTGCTACATGATGTTTTATACGTGCCATAGTTCAGATTTAATTTGCTGTCAGTTAGTGCATTGACTGTTGATTCTCAACTTACATTAAGCTTCTCTCAGGATCAGTTTCAAATTCAAGAAAACACCACTATGAGGATGATTGGCAGGGGTAGAAGTATTCAAGGATTATATGTTCTTGATACTAAAGTTTTTAATTCCATTTCAAATAATTTTGTTGGAAATGTATCTGCCAATATATGGCATAACAGACTTGGGCACTTGTCATTTAAAAGGTTAGATGCCTTGAGAGATCAAGTTCGATGTAATGTTTTTTAGATGAATAGACAACTTCCATGTTATATCTGTCCTATAGCTAAACAGAGAAGATTGTCTTTTGAGTCACATAACAAATTATCTGATAAAACCTTTGATTTGATACATGGTGATATATGGGGGCCGTATCATGTAGCTTCACATTCGGGACACAAGTATTTTCTGACTTTAGTAGATGATTGTTCCAGATTTACCTGGATTTATATGCTGCATCAAAAGTCTGATGCAGAGGCTGCTATAAGACGTTTTTTTAACATGGTTGCCACACAATTTGATGCCAAAATTAAATGCTTTAGATCAGATAATGTACATGAGTTAGCCTGTAAAATTTTCTTTGCTGAAAAGGGTGTTATGCATCAGTTCAATTGTGTAGAGAGGCCACAACAAAATTCAGTTGTTGAACGGAAGCATCAGCATTTGTTAAACGTAGCTCGAGCCTTGTTCTTTCAGTCCAGAATTCCCATTCATTACTGGTCTGAATGTGTTCTAATTGCTGCCTACCTTATCAATAGAACTCCATCTCCCATTTTAAATCACAGAACACCATATGAAATTCTGTATCACAAACCTGCTAATTATTCCAACCTTCGTGTCTTTGGTTGTCTGAGCTTTGCTTCCACACTTATTGCACACAGAAATAAATTTCAACCTTGTGCTAGATTAAGTGTTTTCATAGGTTATCCCTGAGGAGTCAAAGGATTCAAACTTCTTGATGTTGCCTCAAAACAGATTTTTATTTCCAGAGATGTCATTTTTCATGAAGAAACTTTTCCTTTTCATACCATAATTCAATCTAATCAAGTACTAGATCATTTTCCTGATCTAGTGCTACCTTCTTCTACTCTATCTCCACCACTTTTTCCACCTGTCAGATCCATTCGTGATCATCATGAGCCAAATACACAAGATAATACACAGGATATCCCTTCTCCTCAAATTGCTTCTCCTCCACCAATTGATTCTCCTCCAATTGAGGCACATCAATCTACTAAAACACATATTACCGACTTACCTATTTAGTCAAACTTTTTCCGGCCATCAAGCCTAGAAGTTCGAAAGTCCACAAGATCTTTCAGACCTCCAAAATACCTTCATGATTAACATTGTAATCTATTATCTCATAATGATCAACACTCCTTTCATTCTCCATATCACATTAGCAAATTTGTCTCATATCAAAATCTGTCAAAACCTCACAAACACTATGCCTTATCCATTTCCTCACAATTTGAAGCTCAATTTTTTCGTCAAGTAGTCAAATTTCCTCAATAGTGTGAAGCCATGAAGCTTGAATTAAAAGCCATGGAAGATAATCATACATGGTCCATTGTGAAATTACCACCTAGGAAACACACTGTAGGATGTAGATGGATTTATAAGAACAAGTTCGAAGTTGATGGTTCACTCGAAAGGCATAAGGCACGCCTTGTTGCCAAATGGTATACCCAACAAGAGGGGCTCGATTATTTTGATACCTTCTCACCTGTAGCGAAAGCCGTTGCAGTCAAGTTAATGATTTCTCTTACAGCTCATTATGGATGGGGTCTGGTTCACTTAGATGTGAATAATGCTTTTTTGAATGGCGATTTGTTTGAGGAAATATATATGGGCCTCCCACTTGATTATGACTCGCTTAGGCCATCCAAACAGAGGGATAAACTGGTGTGTCGTTTACATAAATCACTATATGGCCTCAAGCATGCTTCTAGACAGTGGAATTCAAAATTTACTCATTCCCTTATACAACATGGTTTTACACAGTCAAAGTCAAAATATTCTCTCTTCACAAAAGGCTTAGGGATGAATTTTGTAGCTTTATTAGTTTATGTGGATGATATAGTAATCACTAGACCGAATATTGAGGTGATTGATTCCTTGAAAACTTTTCTGCACTCTCAGTTCAAGCTCAAAGATCTAGGTTTTCTGAAATACTTCTTGGGTATTGAAGTTGCTTGACCATCATCTGGAATAGTTATATCACAAAGACAGTATACTATGCGACGCTAATTACCTGGATTGCAAGCCTGCTACCAGCCCCATGGATATTAAGCTAACTCTCAGTCTACGTGAAGGGGATTTGCTCCCTGATGCATCCCATTATAGGAGGTTAATTGGCAAACTTTTATACTTAACCTTGTCACGTCCTGACATAACTTGTGCTGTACATAAGCTGAGTCAATATGTTTCCCAACCAAGGATGCCACACTTAAAGACAGTCCATCATCTACTGAGATACTTAAAAGGTCACCCAGGACAAGGACTTTTATTTCCATCGCATACAGGATTGAATAATATCATCAACATTAGAGCATTCTCAGATGCTGATTGGGGGTCTTGTGTTGATACTCGAAAATCAACCACTGGGTTCTGTATTTTTGTTGGCAATTCAATGGTTTCATGGAAATCCAAGAAGCAGCCCACTATATCTCGTTCTTCGGCTGAGGCAGAGTACAGGGCACTTGCTTCAGCTGTGAGTGAAATCCTATGGATCAAACAATTGTTGAATGATTTTCAGGCTTGTATCTCTACCCCAGCCACACTTTTTTGCGATAATCAGGCAGCTATTCAAATTGCTACCAACCCTGTTTTTCACGAGCGAACAAAACATATAGAGGTTGATTGTCACTTCATTCGTGACAAGATTAATTCTGGGATTATCAAGCTTCTTCCTGTTCGCTCAAGACACCAACTTACAGACATCTTCACCAAACTGTTGCCTCCTTCATCTTTAGCTCAATTACTATCCAAGATGTGCATGAAAGACATTTATTGCACATCTTGAGGGGGAGTATTAGAAATAAAGAGTTCCTTTTTCTTTCTTTATTTTCTGATGTAATTAGAAAGTTAGTTTGTATAATTGTTTTTCCCCCCTTTTCCAGCTGGAAGTTAGTTGTGCCAACTAGACATTAGTTGTTAGTTCTTTCCCGCCTATTTTCCCTCTTCATGCTTATTTAACCTGTTGATGTAATGTTCAATTTCAATAAGTGAAAATATTCTTTTTTCCCTCCAAACGTGCTCCTGCTTTCAACTTCAATAATTATCAAACATTAGTAGTCTACAGAATGTCGAATTCAACGGAATTATACTAAAAACAGCTACAGATTTTGGATTGTCATAATAATAATGATTATGTTTTCGATAAACAAAAAAAGAGGAGAGCAAGTTAGAAGCCACTGAAATTCTACTTACACGAGACAACATCGATAAATATATGTCACTCTACTCTTAAAATCGTGCTGATATCCAGTCTCACTTTGTCAAAATTCTACTTCAGATACTTCCCCTCTTCATCAACTACGCTGTAATGGAGCCTATTCGATGGCCAATTCATCAAACTATTGATCTGATTTCCTTGTTCTTTTTATATGTAAAAATTCTCATTTGAAGCAATACGGAGGCTTCAAAACATAGCTGTTTGTCTTTCATTTGCATCTACATGCTCAACAAGTACTTTCACTTTCTTCCAACTTTCCTGCAGGGTCGTTCCTTCACCTACGTTCAACAGCTACGATCCCTTCTGTTAGGATTTATGTTGTATTGGCAATTCTGTAGACAAAATGATTACTATAAAAGAATATGATGGTTATAAAAGAGTTGTAAAAGTTAAGGAGTCTTTTGGAGGGTTGTATAGATGAACTAGGAATCTTTGGGTTCAAGTATGGAACAAGGACTAAACTGCAACATCATCATCATCATCATTCCAACTGCAACATTTAGGTTTTACAATCTGACTTCCTCATAGCTTAATCAATAACCAGAACTAAACTAAAGAAATAAATTTTATCCAAGGAAAACAAGCATTCATGTGCCAGTTTCTCCTGCTTGACAAGGAGTTTATGGCCACATTCAAATAGGAATTCAGGTTTCTTCAATTCAATTAGGCCCACAGTTTCGGGATCCCTATGTAAATCAAGATCAAGAAAAGGAAGTTTACCAATTACTGACTCAAATCTATGTAACTCAAGAGTATATTTAAAAATTACCATTATTGTCATCGATATTAGCCGTGAACCCCAACAAAATCACGAAGGCCAGGTTTAGAAAAAAACCCGGGCAAAAACAAGGACAAATTATTTAATTTACCTGCATATTTAGCGCTGCGTTAACCACATAATCCAAAGGGCGTATCTTGTTTTAAAATACAGCAGAATTCTGCTGCTTTCTTAGCCTTTTCCTCTCTCAGAGCTTTTCTTTTCTTCTCTTTCCTAAGTGTCTTCGTGATCTTCTCCCTGTACAAAGTGACTTTACATTAGAACCATGTTAATGATGGAAAGCCCGTATGAATACCGATCAATGTGATTTAACGGTGAAAGAGAAGAATCATCATAAAATCGAATACGTATCACTTAACAAAGATCACAGCTCTTTTTCTACCTACTGAAAAAGGGTGTTAGGTATCACACATTAGGATTTCATAAGAAAGAAAAAGAAAGGCCTAGACAACTTGTATACAATATAAAGCAAATCAAAATTCCATCCACTGTTGTCTACTACAAAAATAGCCATAAAAGAATTCGCACATTATGAATTTTACAAACATTAGCATGACAATTCACCTTAAAAGCAAGCATATTAACTTAATAGCAAATCTGGAATCGTAAAAAGTCAGTTTTACAGCCATTATTATGATCAACTTCAATCAAATCATCGTGCTGACGCTTGCAATAAAGTAGTTTGCCTGCAATTCCAACCATTTATTTAGATACATACACTTCCACACTACCAAATTTATACAACTAACTTAAGAACAGCAACAATAGGAATTACACGTAGAAGGCATCAACACAATGCCAATGCACTGTCATTAGAATGATAAAGGAAAGAGTTACCAGAAATCTTCCCACAAGCAAAGTTTATTTTCTCTTAGTTGCTCATAACTTACACCAGAAGCCACTTACATGGTTGAATTTGCATAGGTTATGCTTCAACTTTCACAAGTTTAAACATAAAACTTTTCACATAAAACAACTGGTAATCTTACACTAGGGCCATCTATGTGCATCCATCAATTTGAGTCACAGGACACAAATTAAGTTCCTGTGAGCAAAATTCCGCTTACATGTAAATCAGCTGGAAGGACAAGGTCAACCTTGTCTTCAAAGCAAGTTTTCTCATGCTTACCCAAGTTGTGTCATGTTAAACAATCTCTAATGGAGTTCATTCCCGTGTATGTGATTGTGAGGTTAATGTCACTTTGTCCAATCAATTAAATGAATTTTAATTTCAATGAATATTGTCGTAGTGACCCTGCTGTCACATGGATTGAAAATGTTAAGGGATAAAATTTCATATCTAATAAAGATGTAAATATAGATAAACTTATAAAGACTTGAGCTACTCTTCTTAAGAATGTTGATCTTTTAAAATGTAATCCCAAGTCTTAAGGCGTGTTTGAGATGACTTTTGTCTATTGTTTTTGTTTCTTGTAAAAGATATTTTGAAGGAAGTTATTTTAATTTTTGTTTATAAATTAATTTTTAAAAAAATTTCGTATCCCAGAAGTGCTTTCAGATGAAGTCATATTGAATCAATTTCCTTCAGAATCTCTTGTAATTAGAAGAAACACTTTCATAAAATTAATTAAAAATATCTAAAAGCAGTGTTTTTTTTAAAGCTCATTTTGACTTTTTAAATGCATACCAAGCGGGGCTTTAATAAAATATTAGAGTCCATTAAACTCCAACTAGCAATTTGATCCGATTAAAACTCAAAAACGATCAATTGGATTTCAATATTGATATGCTCAAAAGAGTCACCATTTTGCGAGGGTTAAGAGATAAAAATCCAATATCGAATAAAGATGAAAATATAGGCAAACTTGTAAGGGTTTAGGCCATTTCTCTTAATAAAGTTGATCTTTTAAGATGAAATCACAAATTTTAATAAGAAATTAGATAAATAATTTTACCATTTAATGTTAATTTTTTTTCCAAGTAATCATTAGTGTAGCAATTAGAAACTTGAATATTATAAGCGTGAGAAAATAACTTTAGTGACTATTGAGGAAATTAATCAAAACTTAACTGACCATTGCATAACCCGCTTTTAGTAAGTTACACTTAACAATGCGATTTTGGTTATAAACACAAAATCGTTTGTTGCTTCTAGCACTAGAAAACTAGTTACTGGAACCCTTTTTAGCATGTCTGGTTGTGTTTTGTTAAGCATAATTTTGTTGAATTTTTGCAGATACTCACATGGGGGTGGGTCCCATGTGAATTAAATATTGCCAAAAAGAAAAAGGCCCCACCTATTTGTATGTATTCTGTAGGTTTTCTGTATGTTTTTTTTTGTACACACAGCATTCCTCAATTTTGTTACATAGATTGCTTTTTGCCCTCGTTCAAATTGCATGTTTGGCTAAGCTCAAAATGTTTGTTTAAACGTAACTAAATTTTAAAATTAGAGTATAAGATTTTGGGTCAGTTAAAATTAGTGAAGAAATTTATAATGTCAAATTAAGTAATTTTTTATATTATGGTCTCAGGTCTCGATCCATAAATTTCTAGCAGATATAATTGTGTTCTTGGACAAATTTACGAGGATCAGTGGAAGTGTTTTTTTTTTTTTTTAAGAAAGAATCTTTAAATGTTGAGATATTATGTTTGATAGAGAGAAGTGTCCAATAGAATTAAAACCATTCAACCATATATTAAATTACAGATATTTGAAGTTGTACTAATGAGTGAAAAAGAAAATAGATGGAGTTGAAGATAAGGCAGTTTGAGTTCATACGAAAAACTGTCTTTGTCTGAACTCAAACTGCATTTGTCTCTTGGTTAAGGATTTTTTTTGAAAGGGATAATTTTTGAATTGTTAAGTAGGTTATTTGCACTTATTGAAAATACGATTTAAATTAATAAATTTGTCTCTTCATAAATATAAGTTCAAGTTTCTCTGTCATTTATCTGTGAAAATAGTAATCTTGTAACGTTTTAAAGAAAAGTGAAAATGTCATGGAAGTAGAGAAGTGGATTTGGGAACGGAATTTAAATGAATAGCTTGTCACGTCTCCTACGTTTGAAGTTCTTAAACGAGATAAATCTTAATTTTAATAAATTTCAGTTACGTTTCGTTCTAAAATTTTCACATTTTTTCGTCATTTTTAGAGTTGGAAAATAGTGGTGTTAACATCAAAACTCAACTTCATTTTTCCTCCACTCGTTCCAATCAACCAAAGCAAGCTGCCAAATCCTCACCCACCTCCAGTTTTCCACCAAAACCATAAAAACACTATAATCAATAAAATCCCCCTTCTCCCCCGAGTCACCTACTCCTCTCTTCCCTTCTACATTCCATGGCCAAGAATCTATCTTAAACATTCCCACCATATCCTCTTCTACACTTTCTATTAAGTCATGTCTTCCTCTTTTTGTTTATCTTCCACTAGAAACAGCACCACCCCAGAAGCTTTATTAGTTCAGAATTCTCATCTCTATCTCCCAAGAAAAAGATTATGCGTACTTAATAATGAAATCCCACTAAAAAAAGTGAAGCCTCTTTCACTTGTAAGATTAGGAAGCCATGGTTTTGTGCACCCTTCTGCTGCCATATCACCCTTTGCAGAAGCAGAAGGTGAAGGAGGTGAAGAGATTGCTGGACCCCAAGACGAAAAGTCTGATAATGAATTGACTGGAATGGCACGGGCTTTTCACATATCTTCAGGCACAGCTTCTGCAATATCAGTATGCATTGCAGTGGCTGCTCTCTGTTTCCCATTTTTTATGAAATCTTTGGGTATGGGATTGGATTTAAAGACAAAAGCTTTGTCATATGCTACACTTCTGTTTGGATTCTACATGGCCTGGAATATTGGAGCCAATGATGTGGCTAATGCAATGGGAACTTCAGTGGGGTCAGGCGCGTTGACTCTCCGGCAGGCAGTGTTGATGGCGGCAGTTTTGGAATTCTCAGGGGCGTTGCTTATGGGTACTCATGTTACCAGTACAATGCAGAAGGGAATTCTTGTTGCCAATGTTTTTCAAGGGAAGGATACATTGCTTTTTGCTGGTCTGCTATCTTCCTTGGCTGCTGCTGGTACTTGGTTACAGGTGCACTCCAGATTACTCTGTTTCTCGAGTATACGAAAATTTTAATTCCTAATTTCCAAGCCTCGAGAGGAACAATGAAAAGTACACAAAGATATATAGTAGTCCACTCTCTACACTCGCAGCTCCAAATTTTTAAGAAAATGGCTCCCTAAAAAACCTTTATATACCGTTGGAATGTTTAGTTGATCCTTGGTTGAGGAAAAAGTGTATATTATGATTAGGCTCCAGATCAAATACTTTATAATTCATAACTATACCAATTTTCGTCATAATTCACGAGGAATTGAAATTCTCGAAGAAGAAAAGGGAAACACCTAAGAAAGAAGTGGAGCAAGAATAAGTTCTTTATTTCTTCTAATTAAATGTCCTTCACGTGTTATTTTTAAGAATGCAATGGTTTTTTATTATATTTCCCAAGCTCTGCATTGCTTTCTTCAGCATTTTAGTCCTTGTTCAGAACTGAAAACATTGTTACTGATTGCAATGTCTCAATCTCTGTTTCGACAGATGGAGTTCTCAATGCATAAAGGACAATAAAGAGTTTAAACAATAATATTCGTGAAAATTGTGCTAGAAAATATTCTGAAACTCTACTTAGAGAAAATGTTAACCGGACACTCTTTCCTTTTAGATTCCCTGAGGCAAATACTAGGAATCTATAGCCTGATAACACAAGCTTCGTTCTCTTCTAAGAATGTCACCTACACTTTCCTTGCTTCATACCATGAAGGGCTGCCTCAAAACTAGCCTTTTGTTAAACGAATCAGTGGGAGAATTCTTTAACATTTCCTCATGCAATTGGATGTGCTCACCATGATTTGTAGAAAAATCGGAAGATATATGATATATGATATATCTTCACATATTGTCTAATATTGCCAATACTGCAAATTCATGTAAAATAAAGCAAATTTCTACTTAGGGTTTTGTTGTTTGTACATCAAGGGTGGATGACAGCCCCCTATTGGGGGCCTGCGCAAAATAAAGAAATTGTGGGCCCCCCTCTCTATCATCCGGGGTGTGAACTGGGATGCACACCCAGCAAAACCCTTCTACTAATTTACATCACTACCAGCCTACTCTGCATGTATTGGACTTAATAGCATTAGCAGATTAATGACTATGACAACTTGAATTCAAATAGTAATTAACTTCGAGTAGCTGATAAACAATCCTTAGCTCATTCTACATTTCATGTCTTTAAGTAACTTTCCTAGATTAATCAAACACCAAAGCAGAGACCCTGACCATCACTAATGGCAGATTTCCAAATGAATTTTGTAATTTACAAATTCATGAATTTTCAGATATAACTGACATTTTGTAAGAGCTTGAATGAGGTTATTATGCTGGTTTTGTACTCTCTTGAATGCATTATTACAAGATTGTTCACCTATAATGTATACGATTATCAAATATGAACATACTCGTCATAACATGATTAAATTCTGAAAAAGAAATATATATGTTTTACTAGAGTCCATAAATTTGATTTCAAATTCTCTCTGTCAACCGACTGACTTCCTTTATCTCGACTTCTCTTTTTCTACTCAGGTTGCATCGTACTATGGTTGGCCAGTCTCGACAACACATTGTATTGTGGGATCAATGGTAGGATTTGGTCTTGTTTATGGGGGAACTGGTGCTGTTTTCTGGAGTTCACTGGCAAGGGTAACTTCATCATGGGTCATCTCACCTCTAGTGGGGGCAATGATGTCATTTCTAGTCTATAAGTGCATTCGCAGGGTACGTTCTTATTGAAAAACTATAAAATTAAAGCTAAAGCCTTGATCCCTAATTCTTTCACTAAAACAAACTAACAGTTGGGCAGAAAACCATGACAAATGTAATTACACAAATGAAAAAAGAAGATCTTCTTCGCCAACTCCCTGGAGCCTCCCTGCCCCCCACTACCATTGCTATCCCAGCCACTATAATGTTAGCATTTTTGTTAATTTAGTAGTCGGAGGTAGACAGAGTGCATAAATTGAACGGAATATGAAAGTTTAGTAACTAATCTGGAACACGAGAAAGTTCAGTGACCAAAATGGAACAACGCTACAAGTGAAGTGACTACCAGTCTTTTAAATCCTTGAAAGTTCAATCACATTGGTAATGTATTCCAAAAGTCTAACCCTCTTCACTACTTTCAGTTTGTTTACAGTGCTCCTAACCCAGGACAAGCAGCTGCTGCAGCTGCACCAATCGCAGTTTTTCTGGGCGTCACTGGAATTTCTTTCGCGGCCTTCCCGCTAAGCAAGACATTTCTTGTGGCTCTTGCCCAGGCTTTAGCATGCGGCACAGCTGGTGCTATTATAGTTTATAGAATTATACGGAAGCAAGTCGGTCACCTACTCGATAAATCCAATACAAGTGAATCAGAGGCAAAGGAGGAAACTAGTTCCAGTAAAAATATTGGATTCCTTTCAGATATAGCTGGTCCTAAAGGTGACCAGCTAGAAATAGTTTATGGAGTTTTCGGCGACATGCAAGTCCTGTCTGCATGTTTTATGTCATTTGCTCATGGAGGAAATGATGTCTCCAATGCAATAGGCCCTTTAGCTGCAGCTTTATCTATTCTTCAAGGTGGAATGAGTGGAAGTGAGATCGTTATTCCTAATGATGTTCTAGCATGGGGCGGGTTTGGGATTGTCGCAGGGCTAGCAATGTGGGGATATAGAGTTATAGCAACAATTGGGAAGAAGATAACAGAATTGACACCAACCAGAGGATTTGCAGCAGAGTTTGCAGCTGCGTCTGTTGTGCTGGTTGCATCGAAGCTAGGACTTCCCATCTCAGCCACCCATACTCTGGTCGGAGCTGTGATGGGGGTTGGGTTTGCTAGAGGACTTAACAGTGTAAGGGCAGAAACAGTAAGAGAG
Source organism: Fraxinus platypoda (assembly GCA_903798405.1). Lineage (NCBI taxonomy): Eukaryota > Viridiplantae > Streptophyta > Magnoliopsida > Lamiales > Oleaceae > Fraxinus > Fraxinus platypoda. The sequence goes on from CAIGRT010127798.1 coordinate 19,620, forward strand.
ATTGTCACTTCTTGGGTTGTGACAATTCCAGCTGGTGCCATGTTTGCTGTTATTTACACGTGGATCTTGACTAAGCTTTTATCATTCATTCTCTGAGTGTAGATTTGGTTTGCAGTATTGAAAAAGACTAGACATTAAAATGAGCAAGATTTTTTAACTTGTTCTTCTTTCTTAACACTATTGAATGCTATCCATTTCACACAAACAAAATATACATTAGAAGATCATTTCCAAATTTCTTTTTTGATTAGATTGGCAATGTTTTTCCAACAGTGACTTATTTGTCACAATTTTTTTGGAAAATCGTTACTTCTTCGTTTTTTATCACACTCAAAATCCCTGTATTTTCTTAAATTGTATAGATCATTGGACTGTAAACAAGGATGTCTTAAGACTCGTTTATCTGCTTCAACTTAATAGTACACCATATTTCTGAACAGCATTCAAACCATTTTTTTTTTTTTTTCTTTTTCTTGGGTACAATTTCACCATTTCATTCATCATTTAATACAGATAGGAAACAGAGCAGCACTCAATCCATGCCAATGACTTCCCAAAGTACTTGAATAAGACTCGATAAATTCTCAGGCAATGAGAAGAACAGAAAGATCCCAAAAGGAACACAATATGACTAAAAAATCAATTACTCTCATTTCCTTGTGCAGAATAATGGATCCAGAATACAATTCTTGTCTTGCATCCCTCTAGCTTTCACTTATTCCAACATAGGATGATAGGATCATGTGATTGACCTAGAATTCATGTTTTCGAGCAGATAATCGTTATGAAAATATCTGCAATTTAGAAAGAAATTTAGAAAATGGATATACCAATCAATAGAACATAGGCAACTCTTTCAAGGATCTTTAAATCGACTTTTGAAGGCTATGCGGAGAACATAACAAGTGTAAAATGATCTTGACGATCACTTTCTCAAAGATCTAATGACCGCCTTTTGAAGAGCACAGAGATATCTACATACCAGAGAATGGTAGTAGTAAAAGTGCATCAAGAATCTGGAACGGGGATACTCATGGAGATAGCTCCTGTATTGAAGTTAGACTCGGTTCCCAATCGGATTCCTTCCACATTCTTGGCCTCTGGATTGGGGGTACAAATGGCTTCTTCTCTTGCACTCGTTTCTTCAGAAAATGGTTTGACCAACTGTCTTTAGAGATATAGAAGTCTTTAGCAGAACAAAAAGATTCTTCTGAATAATTATCTCCAACATCTTTAATTTCTATAAAATCTAAGATAGGCTCATCACTACCGGGTTGTTGATTTGCATTCCCTTCCCGTGAGTGTCTGCGTTTCAATTTCTCTACAGTAGTAGACCGGATGATAATGTATTTGTTGCCCGGCAATAACATGTCGTCAGCAGATAAAACAGATTCATGGGGGCGCTTGAAGATATCGGGCCGTGCTATACGCATCCCAGGATATCTCTGAATCAATTCAGATGCAGGAATTGCATTTTGATAGAGCTCAATTCTCCCACCAGCATGAACTATCCTTACAGCAGTATTCTTTATATGAGAACCTACGCCGAATGAGACTGTTTCCTCTTTCAACTCTGCCTTTCTCTTGGATTCACTGTCTACCACCAAACGAGACCTAAAACAGGAACACATCTCTTCAGCATTGCCGGCAACAAGAATATCCCAATACAGTTGTAAGCATAATGGTCCAACGACAGAAAGAATTGTTAATTGGCGTGGATGAAGAATATAAAACTCACCAAATTTTGCTTTTTTCTTGGCCGGCTGTTTTGGCACCATCTGGAATAAAATCAGTGATAAATCCAAAGCATTGTAGATAGAAGTATATCCGACAAAAAGTGATTCTTTGATTTCTCCTCCATAACGTGAAAGACAAAGCCCATCACATAGAAAAGCATCTCTCTCTTTTCAATAGTAACTTGTGAACTTAGTCCTAGGCCAGCTTTGTAGACACATTCTAGAGCCAATATCGTACTCTCATAGCCCCGATAACACGTCGTTCCATCTCCTTCTTCCTTCCACTAATTCAGTTGTTATGGAGAATATAAACAACCTTGTTCGTACAGGCTTCTTTTATGTTTATTTCCTCCCACAGGCCTATGCACCGTTAAGAAACAGGTCTTTTTTCAAGAAATATACCGTCAAGTTCTCCAAGTATCTGTTATCGCCTATACGGTGAAACACACCTTCCCCACATAATGTCATAGAAGCTCGGCTGTTCCAAGAGATTGGAATTAACTGCATGCCTCACTACTTTCTCCAATGCTGCAATGGTTATACCATCCGAATGAGCATAATAGAAGCCAGAGTTACCGAGGTAAGACCCTAGAATCTCATATATTAGAAAAGAATTAATATTAATGTGTGCTTGAAACCACGATGCTCTTCGAAAATGTTAAGTTCTTGCTTGGTAGGAAGGATTGCATAGCACTGGATAGGACCAAGAAAGAAAGAAAAAAAAGTTAAAATCTTGTTCATTAATGTTGAATGTTGTCTATTACCCCATATGCTAATGTCTTCGCCGTGTGTGCATAACAAAGTAGATTACAGTATTTGGTGTTAATAAGCTTGAGCTGCAATCTATCAATACATAAAAATTAAATTGTGAAATGCAAGTTATCTGCAAAACTGCAAAACCATAAATTTCAGCTCATTAGCATATCCTTGTAAATGTATCCAGCAACAGCTATTACAATGGTCTTATTCAGATTAGCACGCACTGACAGTAGAGATTCTAAGGTAATTGATGTTAACAACTTCAACTGGTCTATCACAGAGCATCCTTCTATCCCATCAAGTGATTTTACAACATCAACACAATCCAGAATTTCCCCCTCTATGGATGATAAGGAGATGCCCTTTTTCCTTAAGCTCAGTGATCTCCTTATTCCAACGGATAAACTATATTTTTCATTGTATTTACAAAAAGATAGTTCCCACCACACTCGAGAAATCTTAACAGATTAGAGTAATTAGCTTCACGCAATGAAATCAACCCGTAAAGCCTTCCGAGATGGCAATTGCCCAGAAATTCCCAACTTCTCTATTCAAAATCAGAAATTTGATACCTTCAATCAACTGATGATTCTCTTGGTGAAGATCATTCAGGTAGAAATTCGAAATGGTCCAATCTTGCATCAAGCACAAGCCTAAAGTCGGAGGACAGGCTTCAGTTAGTATCCAATGGTTGTGGAGTCCCTTTCCATACACAAACGGAGGTAAGACACCACAGTGAAGAGGAAGATCTCCATTGTTCCATGCCATAAGCATTCTGTCTCCACATGGTTTAAAGTGAGAATTCTGAGCAAGAAACTCCTGCAGCTGGTGGAAGAGCACAATTTTTGAATTAAATTTCTCAAGTCCCGTCAAGTTTGAACCCGAACAGAACTCCTTAGTACCTTACGAATTCCAATACGCTTAACGTCATCGTCTATCCAATGTTTCCCACTTGAGTTTGTGATGAAGCAACAAGAAACCAATCTTGATCTAGCTTGTAAGCATATTCAAGAATGGAAATAAAGTTTAGTAGAAGAATGTCGTCGGGATCAATCAATACAGAAACATCTGATGATGATGCAGAGACCTTGCCACCATCGAGTGAAAAACCGGGGGACCTAAAAACCTGATCAGAATTTCAAACAGGGAACAAGTTTTATAGTAAATTGAAAAATACTATTCCAACATTGTTTACAGTAATTTGAAAATCAGAAATTCGTCCACACAAAAGCTCTATCCATTTATTAGGTGACCACTGGCCTAGCATTAGATCTTTGGAACCGAAATTAGATAAATCAAATCGAAGAACTCTTTCTTGCAAAATAGTTAAAATTGTAAACTCTCATTTTCCATTCATTAGGTAGCCCAACATTAGGTCTTTAGAATGGAAATCAGATAAATCAAATCAAATTGTTCATTCGTGCTTAGCTAGCTACAAACACACTTTTCAAATCTGCTATAAAGAACTTAATTTAGAAGGTTCCGTAGTGATTATGCACCTTAGAGATTCCGGTAATTGTTTAATCTAATCTTTGTCTCTGTATGTCAAAAGTGTAAACATTCTCAAACATGTAAATTACATTAGTTAACACTAAATTGCTCCGAAGAAACATCAATACAAGACAATCTATAATCCAATATAAACCTTGCTAATCCTTACGTGAAATTCAATATTAGGCTCAACTGAGACCCGAGAACCAAACTCATCTGCAAAAGAGATAACAGAAGAATCCTGGCTAAAAAGAACAACATTAACATTTTCCGATAAACCGAGCCATGATTGAAGGGCAAGAACCTGTCTTTCCCCAACTAAACCATCATAAGGCCTTGGTGCAGTAAATATGGTGATCGTGGGACAATTTGAATCAACGAAATCACTTCTAAAAAGGCTTGGTTTATTGATCTGATTTTTGAAAGAAGAGGGCAGCAGCATTTGGGTGGCGCATAAGGAGACACCTATCAAGAAAAACCCACAAAACCAAACTAGCCATAGTCCAGTTTGCATTGCCCGAAATTTTGGAAAAAGAGTTTTCTGGGATTTCAACGGGAAAAAAGAGGGTTGAGAAGAATGAAAAGGTCACCACCTCAAAATTTGGCCGCCAACACCGCCGTGAAAAGCCCGGGGGCAAAGGGAGAAGCATGTGATCAGTCATAATTTTGAATTTTCACACTCGTCGTCAATGGAAGTTGGTGCATTTAGCACTGCCATGATTACTTGGATTAGAAAACTTAGGTTACAAAACGAAAGCAACAATTTTAGTCTGCCAATTTTTTGGAAAATATTGTTTTAAATAATAATGTTTGGATAATATGCGATTAAAGAGTAGACAAAAATTTTAAGTTTATCTGAAGNACAAAACGAAAGCAACAATTTTAGTCTGCCAATTTTTTGGAAAATATTGTTTTAAATAATAATGTTTGGATAATATGCGATTAAAGAGTAGACAAAAATTTTAAGTTTATCTGAAGTATATTTTATTGCGTAAACACGTGATTAAATGTATAAAAAGGAGTTTTGAAATAATGAAAAACAAACTGGCTTAAGAAAAATCTAATTATTAATAAGCTCCGTTTTGGGCTCCACTGTTCAACGTTCTTAAAAAAAGATTTTTTTTTAGTTTTACATGTATTATTATTTTATTGAAAAATATACTATTAATAAAAGAAATAAAAAATTTAATTTTAATTTAATGGAGATCAAACACATCCTAAAACATTAATAAATTTACAAGACGCATGAAAAGTATGAGGATTTTAGGATGGAAAAATATATTGTTCCATTCTCGTTGTCCGGCTTCGGGATTTCTAGTCTGTGGTACGGGAAATGCCAAATGTACAGTCAAATTGTAAATGTGGGCCCCACCCCATGTGTGGAGAGTGTGTAAATGACTGTACAATTTGACTGTAAATGTAGCAGGGTTCTTGTGGTATTGGGGCCATACAAGAACATGGTCTTGCCTCAAACTCGTCCATATTCTTATTTTTGATTTTTGATTTTCTATTCATTTCAATTGAAATTGCAGTTAAATATAGAAACAAATAAATGAGACAGTAAAATAAAATATTTTAATTTCATCAGACTTCTAAAAAATCTTGATAGAGCACGACACCATCCTATTGTCAATGTCATCTCTACGAGATTTTAAGAGTCAAAACTAAAATACTTGAACAAAAAAAAACTGCAGGTGCAGGATGTCTACACTTTCTAAAGTTGCTCCACTTACTAGAAAGACGTTCATATTGTTATTTCAACTTAAAATCTAGGGAAAATAGCAGCTACCGTCCCAAATCTTTTCGTTTTTTTACAGATTTTACCTTAATCTTCACTTTGTGTCACTCACGGTCCCAAACATTTCAAATATGCTCACTGTTAGGACAAAATGACAGAAACCGTTAGTCAATCCGTTATCTGACTTAATTTTGACTAATTTTTTAAAGGGCAAAAGGGTAATTTTAAACTTCTCATATTAAATAATTAAAATATATTAAATTAAAAAGTCAAAAAGAAAATAATTTGGAAAATTATTGCTTCTTCTTCTTCTTGCTGCCCCCACACCGAAGTCCACCCACCCCACTCGTACCGACAATCTATTCATGGTATGAAGAAACTGAAGAAGATTGAGTGGGTTCATCGTTGCGATACATACAAATACATTTATATATTCGACGAAGGGGTTGGGTATAGTGAAACTGACGTTGATTTGAAAATATTCTGGTGGTTATCTAGATTTTTTCATCATTTCGCGAAAGCTGAATTTTAAATTTTTATTATAAACGCTAATTTTTTGATCTGTTCGAGTTTAGAGTGGAGTA
>CAIGRT010127808.1:0-11931 GCA_903798405.1 Fraxinus platypoda
TCTCCCAAAATTACTTGTCTTCTATTTTACTTCAAATACTCTACTCAAAATTCTAGTAATTTAGCCTACTTGGTTGAATTATTTGTGGGTGTGGGAAAGACTGAATTAACGTTTTCTCGTAGGGACGGGAATTGTTTGCGTTAAGGCCGCACGGTGTCTAGTTATTCTAGTGTAAGAAAACTAGCCCCGTGACATGCGGCACTAGAGGCTGTATTGTATCTCTTTTGAGCATAACTAGCAAGCTAGCCTGTGCAACTCAGAAGAAGGAGAAAGACCACCACCACAGTTTGCTAGAAGGTTGCTACAGCTATAAAGATCGAGAAAATGACTAATATCTCAAAAAATGGAGAAGCAGATTACACGTAAAAGAAACAGGGAGAGTCCTATTCTTCACTTTTCTACCATTTCCTTCCATTTCTTTTCTTTCACGCAAAGAAACATTATGAGCTAAAGTAGCAAAAGTTCAACACCAAATTCACATACTGAAGAACAAACCTCATCGACAACAGCTACTGCAAAGTCATCATGACAGCGACTCAGACCAGCAGTGAGAGACGCAATCAAATGAATCTGACCATATTTTCCTTTATGAACCTTCAAGAAACACTTCAAAATGTACAGTTCACATTCAGTCCATGGCAGTTTACGTAACTGTCTCAGTATATGCTCAATTGTAGACTTGTCAAGATCCGAAAAAAGAAGTTTCCTAATATACTGCAAAATTCACCATAGAGAAGGTTAACAATTCTATTCAGTCAGATTGTACAGAAAAGTCACTGATCCAAGAGCATGACTACCTGATGCAGTGGTGGACGAACTTTGGAGACCCGGGCTGATCTTTCTGGTGGTTTGCACAAGTAATAAGCATTCTCCACTAAAGTGCTCTGACGAGGATCCAAATTTTTGACATTTTTCAAGCGCATCAATATCTCTAACATGTTGGACATGCGTACAGCAGTCTCAGGAGACCGATAGAGGAAGCGACCACACGTCTCAAGAAGATTGCAAGCAACATCAATATTATGATGAGTAAAATCATCTAAACAAGCCTGACATGAGTGAAACAAGTCCAGTCAGTAAGGAATCAAATAGCCATTTCCCGATTATGTATCTAGTTTGGGACAATAGAGAAGAATGATAATACCCTCATTGATGTTGACCATGCAGCACAAAATTCACTCATAAGAACAATAATGCCCTCATTGATGTCGACCATGCAGCACAAAATTCACTCATAATGCCCTATATACACTAGTGATGGATATAAGCGTCCCCGGACAATGTGTGAATGTGAGGGTCCCTAGAGGGAGGGGATGATCGGTTATGTTAACAGGCCCACATGATTTAAAATGTGGAGTAAATTGTGTATGTTGTGTGTGCATGGGATAAAGATAGAGACAACAACCCCACAAAATTTCAGGAACAGTAACCTGGCAATATTTATCAAATACTCGTGTTATCATACCTTTAGACAACTGAAAACAAGGCCAGCTGATGCAATTTTAAACTTGCAAAGTTCTCCAATAAACCGTATGTTCCTGATCTTTGTTTCAATGTTCATTTGATCCTGCACTCAAAAAACAAATAGACCGTGATTGACAAGAAATCAAGAATCAACATAGTAGTAAATGTTAACGGCTCTATTAACCTTCTTATTTATCAAAAAGTTGAACTCTTCCTCCAACAACTGTAAAAGCATGGAAGAGATATCCTTCATACAAGTTGACAGTGTTGCGACCATTCGTGAATAGTATGGCAACAACTCAAGAGATGTCCTAGGAACATTGAACAAAGCCCTAACAAGCTTTTTCCTGTTGGCCTTCGAGTTTAAATAGCAGAACTCTACCTGAAAAATTAGCATTCGAATAATAAGAGCTTCAACTAAAGATGTATATTACAGATGAAAAATATATTCACATGAAAGCTTGAACAAGAAGGATGGTTACAGTCAATTGATCAATCAAGTCACGGCTCACACAGCTTGGGAGCCTCTGTAGCAAAGCATCAAGATTTGTTCCTTCAAGACCTTTAACTTTGTCCTTTTCATTTTCTCCTCTTCTTTCGGCATCCTTTTCTTTTCCCTTCTCTCTGTCAGGCTCTTTGGTCCTTTCTCTGTCTTTTTCTTCTTTATCCTTCGCTTTCCCATCTTTATCCTCCTGTAAAGCCCCAGAATCAGCAGAAACCTCTATAGTTTCTTGAGTAGCTATCTGACCTTTATCTGATTCAGGAGCAAGATCCTTCGTATAGAAATTTCCATGTTAGTGAATAGAGAAACATATCCACAAAAATGTAAAAACATCATCCCGAACCGAGGTGAATATTATAAATGCAACATATGCTTATGGGCTTGCTCTATATTATTACAACCAGAAGCATTTTTCAGTAACTCAAGTGAGAACATAGTTTGCAATATAAAGTCCACCCAGATAGGTAAAATGCACCACATAAAGTACAACCACAATGACAAGCTTACCCTACACAGCGTGTAAAGACGATCTCAAATTGTTGACACAAAATTTGAAAAGACGTTCATTATCAAAACTTTCCTTATTTTTAAATTGCACTTCCGTTTGAATTTTTGGAAAAGGCCCTTAAAACTGCAGGTTCCCCTCAAACCACCCCCCACCTCCATTTTTTCCCCTCAAAACCTCCAAACCAGAGGAAAATTCTTGGTTCAGAAAAAAAAAGAGATAAACTAAAGATCATATTTCTAACCTATAAATTCTCAGGAACCAATTACAGGAGTTCCTGGCATGCTGAATTATTAGCAACAACTTATAGTGGCATATATCGTGGCTTACTTTCGGAATAAAACATCTTTCGATATGACACTGTCAAAGTTTATTCAGGAAAATAAGCCAGAAGATGGGAGTTTTGAAAATCTATTTGGAGTTCAATCAAAACACTATAAGTTGCGGACTAAGAGCTAGGCTTATGTCTTACACTTGGTTGTTCTTGTGTCTTTGGAGATTGTTCATTCAACTTTGGTTCTGCCTCGCCCAACAACACAGCTGGAACAAATGCTCTAGAAAGAAAAAATATATAATCAATCTAACTCATTTTATTCAAGGATCAACCATAAAAGCAGGTTCAGCCAAAGTTAAACCTGAGATCTGGCAGGCACTCGTAGAAAGCTCTAGTATCTTCATCATCCCACAAGGCTTCCAGATAAGAAGTATCTTTGCCAACACCAGGAGACGAAACATCCTCCCCTGATGTGACCCTGGTTGTATGACCATCCTCAGGCATCACAGGAGGTTGCATGTCAAGTGCTTCTGCTAAACTAAAGTATAAAGAATTTATAGGTTTAGCAAAATGTAAAAGTAACATCTATGAAAATCATAAAAGCAAGCACATACTTAGAGGACCACCATCCACATGAAGGTTGATAAAATATATGGCACGAAACAATAAGCAGGAAAAGGCAACAATGGAAGCACGCAAGAAAAACGCGTTGCAAGAAATAGTAAGCATGCAGAAGTAAACTCCATCAGACCATAAATAAAAATGAATACTCCAGCAGAACAGTAGCATTCTTATTTTAATTAAAAAAATGAAGGTTCCCCAAGGAGGCTTTAAAAATAATATGTATGACAAAGACAGTTTCCTGAGCACGTGTAAGATAATTCTAAATGTGACTGGTACCCAAGTATACCCAGAGGAGTCATACTAGTTTTGGCCCTTTAGCATAGATTCCCACAGATTGGTCGACTCTTTAAAAATAAAATAACTCCAACAAATACCTCCTCATACCAAATATATCAAGTCGAATAATCAGCATTTACATCTGCTCTCAACTCTGAATCTCTTCTTAAATGCACTCATGTCTTCAAATCAAGTTAGCAATTGTTATCTCAAATATGTGCAAGGCAATCATTTTGATATCCCAATTCCCCATATCAGAAAATTCGTTTTGCTTATTCTTATTGAACTCTATACCCCCATCCTCGATCGAACATCTTCAGGATTTTTGGGATATCGTGACTTGTGTCCTCTATCTAAAATAATCGTTATACTTCTTCAAACTAACTTTACCAAAATGATCCCTCCTTATGGTTGTCAGCAATTTTAAACTAAAACAGCAAGGCCTCGTGTATCACTTTATGCCATCCATCAAGGTAAATTGGAGAACTATACATGGACTTGTGCTGAGTCGAACAAAGATATTCAATTTGGACTGGATGAGCTTTTTTTACCTATTCTCTTTTGATATTTCCATTTTCTCCTACCTTCTATTATTTCTTTCTTTTCTTGTTCACACGGCTGATCTTTCACGAATTCTAAACATCTTAGAAAAGTGACCGAATTTTATGATACTGAGATGCATCTTAAACTTGAAAAAAAATTGAGCAAGCACGTCTCTTTATGCACTGCGGAACATACAGTTTAGAGATATAAAATCAGAGATCATCTTACTCTACTGCTCAGTTCTCTATTGGCATGCCCCCGAATGTGAGCATCTTAGCATCATTCCCAGCTTTAATGGATATTATATAATTGCAGGCCACTAACTATCTACTGACAATTTTGATATAGGTGGTATTGGCGGCTGGCATGGTTATCTATATAATGATGAATAACACTGGGATAATACCTACATATCAGAAGGAAGCAGATATAGGATACTGAGAGCCTCGTTCATTAACCAGGTGAAGCTTCAAAAATTCGTTTATGTGGTCTAGGCAACTAGCAGATCTCTAAAGGGTGTCAACTTCATTTCTTAAAATGGGTTTTTGTAACAACGTTTTGAACTTCATGCACCTAAAATAGAGTACGGAAACCTTATTGGGGACGACTGTTTTTCTGTGTCCCAATATACGTTTAGGTAGATAATTGATGAATAAGGCTGGTAGACAGATAATGGCAACCATTTTAAGTCCGGCTGAAGTGTCTATTGCAAAACAATACCAACCACTTGGACAAGGTGTAGAGATGAGGAAAGTTACTCCCATGTTACTCTAACTCAGCTCGGATAATGGCACAAAACTGAATTACATTGAGCACGACACCGATCTGACGCTCAGATTCTTGCTTAAATGAGTTCTTGATTTATCTTGTTGAGTAGAGCTCCCGAACTAAATTAAGACAAGAGTTCTAATGATCTCAAGTCGAGCGTCGAAGTCCAGCTTTCTCAAAGAAATAGAGCTCAAGAAATAGCTGCATGGTTCAAAAGGCGGTACTGAAACGCGCCTCAATTTGAGGTACTAGCCTTCTGCCTTGAGGCACTATTTTCATTGCATTTTTGGGAGCCTCACGCACCAATCAAATGAGGCGCACACCTCAAGGCGTGTGAGGCGTGATTCCTGTATTGGGTATTAAAACCACAGAAAATTGACTTGTAAGTGAGCCATCACCTAATTCTTTTGTCCATCCACTATAAAAGAACTATTATTATAATAGATTAACACTCTACCCAAGATAAACAAAAGGGAAAAGTCAAAAGCTTCTGCAATTCCTCTCTCTCCACACCTGTACCAACCACCAATTCCCAAGACAAAGTAGAAGCAGAAAACAGAACCTCCGATATAAAAAAAAATCTGATTTTTGCTTCATTTTTATTCTCTCTTTCTTTTTATTTCTTTCATTTTTTTTCCTTTCATTAATATCTTCATCTGCTTCTTTAAGTGCGTGTGTTCTTTAGGGAAACTAATATCAATAGTCAGTTGAGCCTTTTAATCTTCTTTAACATTGCATGTGCTACGCAATTAACAACTGAAGATAGTTCTAAACCTTTTTAGAAACCGAGATTTTTTTATTTTTTTTGACCTAATTTTTTGGTTTATGGTGAGGCTTACACCTCAAACCACCTTGAGTTTTACGCCTCGCCTCACGAAAAAAATGCCTCAGTACTCATTTCCTCCTTTTTAAACACCGCCTCAGTACTTCATGCTCAAATCACACATGATTCCAACAACTTATATTGACAACACCTTCCCTCTGCAGGTTATAACTACTATCAGGTTCACAGAGATAGCAATCCTGTACAAATTTAGTCTCAAAAAAGTCCATATAATAGCAACCAGTATCAGGTTCACAAGCACGGTATAACAAGCTTAAGAAATATGTCCAGGAAGACCGGTAAAGTAACGTACGATGAGATACCACGATATAGATGCTCGTATGATTTTCTCAGCTTTTCATAAGAAGTGGCATTTTCCTCGCTCAGTTCACCTTTAGCATTTAAAATCTTTGCATTTTCATGCTCCATTTGGCGAAGTGACTTCCATTTGAGAGAAAAGAAAACAATTCCATTAGTGAAAGACTATGGCATGCATGTAATTAAACTTCCGCGCCAACTAAGGATGCAGAAAACTAACATTAAAATAAGTTCGGAAACAAATCTAACACAATATCCAGCTGTGTAAAGGAATAGAGCTCTTACTGCATGTTCTGCCTGAAGTAGTTCCACAGCAGCATCATAGTACATTTGAAATGCTTTCCTGAAGAACTTTTTCTGCTCTGCTGTAATATTAAGTCCCTTGAAAAACTGCAGAAAAAGAAAATATTAGCATGAGCAGTGAAAAAAGAGCATCTAAATGAAGAAAAAATATGAGAAGCCCATAATTGAAACTCGTGCAGCCTAACTTCAAAACCAATCTCTCATTTGACAAAAACAAAACAGCAAAATGGATTCGGCTTTTTAGAGACATCACTGTCACTGCAACATGACACATTCATAACTATCTAACATTGCTTTTTGAAGATAAACCATAGCACTGACCTTTTTCCAACAAAAATATTATATTATTAAAAGAAGAGCCAGGGGAACAACCCATGCACTAAAACAAGTGACACAGAAATTTTACTACCGACAGTATGAGAATAAAACAAATTTCCTTGTCTTTAGATGAAATGTACATGCCTAAAATATTGCAGAACATCTAGTATCGTAATAGCAGAGATTATATTTCCCTGCTTCGATGAACCGTTCCGTAGAAATTAAATCAGTTCAGCTCAGGGCCACACTCACTACCAAGATGAAAATGTGCAATAGAGATCTAAAAAAGAATTGTAAACGATATGTTAAAAAATGCACTATGAAAGCCCACACTTGATAAAGTATTAAAAAGGTTAAACCTCTTCCAGAATATCTTGTCCAGTCAGAGGCAGTCCAAGAAGATATCTTCCTTGTCGAGCAAAACTAGCAAGAAGGGATAAGTTTGTCTGAGCAGCATCACGATCCTTGAAATGTTCCGTACTAGTGAGATCCTTAATTATATTTGTAAAGATGCTGCTATCTTCTACAACTCCAACAAAGTAAAGTTCCAATAGAAGTTTTAGAGTGCTCCGCTTCTTCATGGCCCTTGAATTTTTGTCTCCGTCTAAGTCCTCGGGGGGCTTCCCAGGCAAGAAAGTTCTCAAGAGACCTTGAACCAGACTAGACGAGAAGTCTTTGTACCTTTGATGAAGTAAAGAGCAGATCTGGTACAGGAAAGAATCTACTCAAAATAATGGAAAAGGCATCTAAAACACAGTGGACAGCAAGGTGCAAGTAATACACGTGGTAATATTTCACATAAATACAATACTTCCAGTAAATAAAAGGTCCATTTTTCTCTCTCTTTGCAAGCAAAGATTTCATTTACTTCAGAACTGGACACAAGCAGAGAAAAAAAAAAGTTAAAAATCAGCCACAACAAAATCAAAAGCTAGTCTTTAATGAGGATGATGATATCAAGGATGGTAACAAGAACTATAGGCAAAACATTTCGACTTCAACACAAAAATTACAGAGTCAGAATATCCCCCAGATGTCCGCATTTGAGGATTGAGATGAGGTTTGCAGCCTGTTCAATAGAATACTATCAAGTCCAATATATACAAAGGGATTGATTGATTTTTTTATTTTTTTTAATGCACATCACAAAAAGCTGACTATAACATAACAAAAGTTCAAGTAGAACTCAGAACTGGTGAGTCCTAATTGCAGCAAACAAGTTAGTCCATGTACTTGAAATGCAGAGAATAAGAGAAAACATAAGCAGGAATAAACCACGGTTTAGTATACTAAAACAGTTCTACTAAAATAATCAGAATTTCATCAAGGTATTACATAATCAACGCATTAGAGGCACTGCCGGTGCATGTACTTTAAAGCTTAAAGCCTATTCCTGCCGCACTTTTAATTGTTTAATCTTTCCCAGCTTGACAAGCAGTTGAAAAAATAATCAACTCAATCACTAGCTCTACCTGAACAGCAGCTTGTATGTCTGCAGCTTTAAGCTTCGCATCACAAATTGAAGTTACTGCTTCACTAACAAATTTGCTTATGTTGACACCACGCAACTCATCCATCATACCTTCTCGCTGCTCCTCATTTATCTGCTTTAGTTTTTTTATAACAGCCGTGTTGCGCTTAATGCTAGAATCCAATGTCCTGAGAAAACCTGAGTCTGGAAACAAGAAGGGCGGAATCAATATACAAGCAAGAGGATATCATATGCAACACTAACCTTTAATATGTCTGAATCAAGATTAAAATCCTTTGACATTGGACAAGTTTCTAAAATCATATTCAAAGTGGAAGCTCATCAGAGCACAAGGGCTTAGCACTAGAACACTTATTGCCTCTGATTGTTTGCATTGGGCATTTATATAGATATAATCTCTAGTTAAGAGATAAATTAGAAATGGCAAACAGCTCGCAGGTTACAATCTTCCTTTCTGAAACAGAAGAACTCCCAATAGAATAAAACATAGGTTCCAGATGCATGCATTCAAAAAGAAAAAACAGAGTCCTTATTGCAGAACCACAAATAAATTTGAAGATTTTTGTTACGATTTGGGATCACAATTCCAAGAAGATTGCAATTTATCAAGTTATAAGTTACAACACCCAAAAAAGTTAGCCCTAAACTTCGATTTGAAACATCCAGAGGATACTCCCTAAGACCAACAAAAAGAAGAGAAAACACATCTCTGTTCAGTTTTCTAAAAGTGACAGCTTAAAATCTCTGAAAGAAACCACTGACCAGGCCTTTTTGAACCAAAGAAGAGAAAACACATCTCTGTTCAGTTTTCTAAAAGTGACAGCTTAAAATCTCTGAAAGAAACCACTGACCAGGCCTTTCAGGGTTCAAATTACTCTGACGTAGCACCATTTTTGCTTCAACAGACTTCTTAAATTCCTCAAGACGAGCAACAGCTTCCTACACCAAAAATGAGTATCACATGTCATTTTCTCGAGTTCTTAGACTCTTAAATGCAAACATAGACACTAAATAAACTTTATTCTCACTCTATACAGTTCATTGGAGAGGGAAAACCCATCACCGACAGAAGAAAATAAGCGTCTTGTCTAACGGAAACAAGTTTATCACCGAATACACCATTTCAATAAAGAAAATTTAGGAACAATGCCACGTACGCTGCAAACAGCATCTCAATGACATAAAAATTATTACCAAGTGAATTAAATGGCCAAGAACAAGCTTATCTTCCTTCAATAACTTATACTAAATGAATACAAAAAAAAAAAATGCAGTATGACGAGTGTAGCATCTCAAAGACGTTGAATCTATTACCAAGTTAATTAAATAGCCAAGAACAAAATTACCAACGTTCATTAACTCACACTAAACAGATATAATTTATTTTTTTTAAAAAAAAGAGGTAAAAAACTCTACAGTATAACAAGCATACCACCTCATCATCATGTTTCTCCCGATGTTCACCGACAATATCCTCAGCATGTTCCATCTTAATTTTATTCAGAAACAATTACCTGTGGAGCAAATAGAAGGATTACCAAATGTGTCTCAGAAGCAGGGACAAAAAAGGAGCAAAAATTCAAAATCAAATGGAACAAAAAGAATGAGCCATAGGCGATGACATAATCTAAGCAACGAATATTTTACACGATATTCTGTTGTGGTCAAATTTAACAGAGAAGAATAATATAATTTTCCCTCAAATTTCATTCTGCTCCGCAGCCAAATAATAATTCTCCTCCTCATAACCCCTTCTGTTTTCCAAACCTCAAAAAGGATTAAGTGCTAACTCCAACATAATTTCTTAATGCATTAATACTTACATATGAAATTTAGTTAATCAGCATAAAATATAGAAGTAAAACATACATTGGATATCAAATTTAAATGGAAATAAAATATGATGAGTAAATTATGTCCGAAAAAATAGTACAAATTGCTGCGATTGTTTGAACGATAAACGAGCAAACTAGCTGCAAATTTAGGGTTATAAAATCAATATACCGCGTGAATTCCGAAGACGAGATATTCACCGGAGACAAGTGAAACGCCAGTACTCAATAATACGTGTGTGAGAGAGAGAAACGGGGGTTCTTCTAGTTTATAGCACTTCTGAATGGGAAACTGAGCCGATGTTTGTTATAAATCAAGGAGCCATGATGCTCATAATTTATTTTTATTTTTTTTGGGTGAAGTTACTAATTATGGCACAGTCATTAAGTTTTGACGAAAATAAAATAATTTTAAAAAATTACATCAATTTTTAACAACAACAACCAAAATTTTTTCACAAAATTAACATAAATTTTACAATAATGCTATGTATCCCCAGTGGGGTTGCATCCCCAATTTAGGTGACATTAAATGATTGGCTAAATGATAGATGAAATTGAATAAGTCATTTAATTTCACCTATCATTTAATGCCGCATTAACGCCACCTAGACGACTTATTTAATTTCACCTATCATTTAGTTAATCATTTAATGTCACATAAATTGAGGATGTAACCCCAGTGAGGATAAATAGTATTGCTCTAAATTTTAAGTATTCCTACCGGGGAGAACATGCCATTCTTCAGGGAGATTCTAAAATTGCGGAGGCTACCACAAATTGTACTTAGAGCTTGTTTGGGAGGAATTAAAATTCAATTAAAATTGAAAATATAGTCGTTATTGGGTTTCACCCGTCTAATAAAAGTTAACAATAACGGCTAGTTTTTCAATTTTAATCCGATTTAACCTCTACCAAACAAGATCTTAATTAAAAAAAATAGATGAATTATATGGAATTCTACGCTTTGAAACAATTGCATATAATTTCAATTCAAAAGTAATCACGTACAAATAGAATAATAATAAATTGATTACATCAAATGAAATTGAAGAGATGAGAAAATCCTAAAATTGAAAGAAAAAATACATTTTCTTTTGCTCTGAAATCATCGCAAATATATTTTTCACCAAAAAGTTTCTAGAAGTCCAATGAGTAAAGAATTCTTAAAAAAATCTAGAACTCTCAATTGAATACATATAAGCTTTTAGAGAGCCTTTAAAAGTCACAATTAAATACACTTAGGCTTGATTGTATTTATTTTTCATGAAAAATGTCAGTTTTTCACTCAAATTCTTATTTTGAAGTGTTTAATTGCTATTTTTTTCATAGAAAATATTTTCCAACTTTTAAAAATATGCATATTTTTCCTTGTTTTTAAGGAAAACATTTTAATTGGAAAGTAATTTTTTGTTTTTCTCAAAATAAGGAAAATATTTTCTTTTTTATGATATGTTTTTTATATCAATCAAACACACATCATATTTAAAAAGACAAAATAAATAATTAATTTTAATTTTTCACAAAATTCACAAAATTTTAAATATATATTTTATTAAATTTATCAACATTTACTAAAATTTTAATTTTAATATAGAAAAAATTAATGATTGATTTTTTTTAAAAGAAAAATAATCAAAGTTATTTTAAAATTATTTAAAGTAGAAAAGTGAATAAAATTTTTATACTTTGATTTAGCTAAAAATTAATTCTTTAGTAAATTTTAACAAAAATTGTAAATCTTATGAAATATGTAGTTGAAAATAAATTTTAAAAAATGAAAGCCAAACAGGGCCTAAAAGAGTTATTGATAAAATAATTTTTAAAATTTAAAATTCTCTCTTTTTTTTAATCCTAATACATTATTGAATTATGCTACTTGTACATCA
>CAIGRT010127818.1:0-25239 GCA_903798405.1 Fraxinus platypoda
GTCCGGCTCTGCATCAAACCCTAACAACTTCATTGGCATTCCCGTGCCACAACAACCATTGCAACCGCTCTCTCGAATTCTACTACCATAATCCAATCTCCTTCTTTTCTTCTACTCATTTGTTTTTAATTGTCGCCCTCATCAACGAGTTCATCTCATGTCATATCTAGATCTAAATTTTCATATTTTCTTATCTTTTTTGAAAAAATCAAACATATTGTTGTGGATGCTCGCAGCTGTACATTATGGAGTGGATGGTCTTGTTGTTGGAATATTATCCTTCGAGAGAATGGAGAAGATAATAAAAAAGAAAGAATCAAGAACGTTAAATATGGTAGAAAGATTCAAACACGAGATCCTCAAATGATATTTGCCCCCTTTAGAATTTAATTTGTGCTTAAAGGGACTCTTGGTAAATTGTTTGTAGGATTGATCAAATATTGAAGAAGAAAATACTTAAACATTTGTATTTATCTTTCAAAATTTGAAGAACACTATGTGATGCGAACCCACGTAGCAATTGAAGTTACAAAACCCACACATGATTGATTCAACCCTAGAAAGTCAAGAATCAATGTTTGAAAGTTCGACCCAATAAATTATTGAATACAAAACCAACACAGTCGCCGGTAATATGTTGACCTCGTGATCACAAAATTTAAGAATTTCACTCGATTTGTTTGAACGCCACAATAAATAATCTTGCTAAGTTCACATTTAATTCAATGAAAAATGAGAAGAAAGCAATATGCCTTGCAGTAAAATCTTTCAAATTGTGTATTTTACAATGAATATAATAAGTCATATTTACAGGGAATCCATAAAACCTAACTAGAAAACGGAATTAAACTCTAAAAATAACAAAATATATTACAAAATAGAGTTTTAACTAAAATAGAAGATTACGCGAAATTTGGAAAATTCGAGTCCAAAATTGCACTATGCGACCGCATAGACTTCTTGCATGCGGTCGCATAGGCCAATTGACAACTTTCAATTTCGATTTGGTATGGAGGCATGTAGTCGCACCCAGTTTTGTACTACCGCATAGCGGTCCGTCTTGCCTCCAAGTTCTGAGTTTTTGATTCCAAAACATTCTAACTTGTTTCAGCTCCCATGCCCAACATGGAACTTGGTCTTTGGCTTGTTAACTTCTCCCTCTTGGTTTCATTAACTCAATTTGATCTCAAATTTGACCTTAGCCGCTTCTCAACATACATCGAATCTTCGATAGTTTGTTGTCTTCCTTGGATCACATCACTATGAATGTTTGAATATGTAAATGAATTGGATTTAAAAACACTATAATATGGTTTTAATTGTTGATTTGTTATTTTTTTAATTGAAATTTATCACATATTTATAAATTTCAATTCACCATCCACGAAATAATGCAATATTAACGTAAAACGTTGAGTATTTCATAAAAAGTCGCCTAGAGTAAAAAAAAAAAAAAAAAGGGAAGTATAACAACTAGTTTTTTGGCCTATGCATACACATGGTAAAATCATTTTTGCTTCCGTTTATGTAGGCTCAAATCATGTGTACGCATGGTTGAATAGCCTATGTGTACACATGAACAAAACTCCAATTTGCCCAATTTTAATTCCAAAATCAATTCATCTCATTTGGGTATAATTTATCATATTTCATCCATTTCATTATACCCAAATTTGCAAAAAACTCTTATTTTATTCTCCACCAAACATGAAGTATGAAGACTATTTGCAACTTTTGCAAAGGTTAAGAATGCAAGTACATTCTTTTTCTTCTAGTTAAGCCCATATTTGGTACACATTATTTCAAAATACATTTTTTCAAAACTCATTTTCAACCTCGCATTTTTCAATAAAATAATATTTTTCATCACATCAATAACTTTTTCTTACTTTTAACCATATATTTCTTATCATATCACTATATCATTTTCAACAACACATTTTTCAATAAAATAATATTTTTCATCACATCAATAACTTTTCCTTACTTTTTAACCACATATTTCTCATCATATCACTATTTAAAATACATTCTTTCTTCAATAATATTCATCAAACACACCCTAAAATTAAGTGCACTGGACTTTTCATAAAAGGACCATTCGTGATACACACACACACAATTTAAATATTAATAGGTGCAAACTTACGAGTAAAAAATATATTGATAAATTTATAAACTAGATTATGCCCTTATTAGTTTTTGATAAAAAAAATAAAATTTTAATAAATTTTGATAAAAACTGATGAAATTTGTACTTGAAATTTTGTGAATTTTATGAAATATGTGGTTAAAATTCATAGTTGACTTTGACTTAAATTTTAATTTAATATTTTAGTTGAACAAAACAAGGGGCTATATGTTAAATATAAACATGCATTTTTACAATTTGAGTAAAATTCAGCTAAACAACATTATACTCTAGTTAATTAAAAATTATACACTTTCAAAATTTATTATTAAACAATGATCATGATATATGATAGAATGCTATGTTAATGTGATATATTAATCAATGTAATATTTCAAAATAAAATAAGTAAATTATATAATTTTAATTTTAATTATGTTAATGAATTCTGTAAATAACATGTCAATTAAAATTTTTGTAGTATATTTTGAACAAATTAAGCACTCGTTTGTTTCTCATTATTTCAAAACTCTTATGTATATATATTCATTTTCAATTACACATTCACACATTAAAATATTTTATACGTAAATTCAAATATTTTCTTTATTTTTTAACTACACATTCTTGAAAAATTCATCATTCAAAATAATGTTTTTCCAAAAAATATCACCAAACAAGGGCTAAATTGCAAGCAACAAATAAAAAAGATTATCTTTTCTAGTAACAATGGCATTTTAGATATTTTAATCACTTTTCAAATAGAGTTTTGCTACTTGTACACCGAAATTGACACTCTAATAGGCTCACGATTTTTTTATTGGACGTAAGCCTCTCCTATTGTGAGGAGATATACATCGATGTGTCAATTTCGATATACAAATAGAAATATCTTAGGGTGTGTTTGAAACCCATTTTAAAGATAATAGAATTTTTGGAATAGTGATTGATGGAAAAATGTGTGGTGAAAAAATGATGAAAAATTTTAGATTTGAGTGAAATATTATTTTATTTGGAGAACGTGTGATTGAAATGAAGAAAGAGAAAAAAAAATGAGAATGAGAATTTGTGTCAAACAGATGCTTAATGTACAGGCCCCCTCACTGTCACAATAAGGGGCTACAATTTTTTTTTATTCAGCTTGAACCCCCCCTATTGTGAGGGGTCCCCGATATACAAGTAACAAAACCCTTTAGATAATGTATGACTTAGAGTTAAAAATAATTAAGAGATGTATGTAATACTCAAATTTAAAAGTAATGGAAATTAGTAATATTTTTTAAAAAGTCAAGATTTCTCTTTTTATTTTCCTTTTTAATAATTAGTATTAGACTTATAACCAAAACCCCGAACGCCTAAAACCCCTCCCTCTCCCTTCCTCAACCCTAATCTTTACCAGAATCACCACCCCGTTTCGTCATGGCTTCTTCCATTACAATGAAGAACAACTACAGGTGCGCTCAATCGCTGCAGCAATTCTACACGGGTGGCCCCTATGCTGTCTCATCTGACGGCTCTTTTCTCGTGTGCTCTTGCGATGACACTATCAAGATTGTTGATTCGTTCAATGCTTCCATTAAATCCACTATCGAAGGCGATTCCGAGCCCGTCACAGCCCTCTTTCTCAGCCAAGACGATAAGTTCCTTTTCTCTGCTAGCCACAGCCGACAAATTCGTGTTTGGGATGTATCTTCCCTCAAATGCCTACGCTCTTGGAAGGTGCGATACATATTTGAGTACAATATAAAGTGACCAAGTACTCGTTCCGTTTTATTTTTTGTTGTCATGTGATTTTTTTTTTTTTTTTAAATAGGGACATGAAGGCCCGGTCATGGGAATGTCTTGCCATGCCTCGGGAGGATTACTGGCGACTGCAGGGGCTGATAGGAAAGTGCTGGTTTGGGATGTGGATGGAGGCTTCTGCACCCACTATTTCAAAGGGCACAAGGGGGTTGTGACCAGTATTATGTTCCATCCTGACCCTAATAGATTACTTGTGAGTATTTATCTCAAAATAGAATTTATTGCTGATTATAGTGTAAATTAGTGCGCAAATAATAGTGATACTAGATATTGGAAATTAGAATTGAAGTTAGCTCATAATTGGCGCTTTGTTTACAGCTTTTCTCTAGCAGTGACGATTCTACCATTAGAGTGTGGGATCTTACTAGCAAAAAGTGTGTTGCAGTGCTTGAAAAACATCAATCCACAGTGACTTCCTTGTCAATATCTGAAGATGGATGGACCTTGCTTAGCGCCGGAAGAGATAAGGTATGACCCCATTTTTGCTCATGCACTATGGTTCTCAAATCACCAAATTTGTAATGGTTTGACTTGACATATATTTGAGAGTATGTCATAGTGAAGTCAAAGCTCTCTACTTACACAATATTGAACCTTAGTGGATTTGTCATATTTCCCTTACCTGGCTGAATATTTATTAGTTACTATTGCAACTGCAATCTTGCAGATAACTAATTGGAAAAGCCTTACAACTTAAAAGAACAGATTTAGCATCATTGCACTTACTAAATTTATCGGTGCTTTTGGCTAGCAGTAATTATGCTTGTGCAGTTGTCCTGTACTACATGTGATCAAATCACGGTGATTAAAATTTAACATACTTTACTAGTCACCTGCTAATTTTTTCACAGTAATTTCAGGTTGTGAATTTGTGGGACCTGCACGATTATAGCTGTAAGATCACTGTGCCAACTTATGAGGCACTGGAAGCTGTGTGCACAATTGATTCTGGATCTCCTTTCACCTCATGTTTGGCAGTATCAATACAGAAGCTTGGGAGGAAAAAAATCTCTTCATCATCAATTCAGTTTATCACTGTCGGTGAACGTGGAGTTGTACGGATATGGTACTCTGATGGGTAAGTTTTACTTATCTTTTGATTGCTTCGAAAATTTTACATGGTATATAATGCACTTACAATTTTTTTTTTTATAAATTTATGTGTAATATGAACAATACGTTTCAAGCGTGTTTGTGTTTTAGCCTGAGTTCCTGTTACTTGTAAATTTAGCCTTTGTTTGGGCTTCATTTTTTCAAAAAACTCATTTTCAACCACACATTCTCCGATAAAATAATTTCACATATAAACCCAAAACTTGTCTTTAATTTTTTAACCACACATTCTCCTAAAAACCACTATTTCAAACACATTTCCCCCCAAAATGGGGCTCAAACAGGGGCTATTGTCTAGTTTGTCTTGTACTTTGGTCATGGGATGTACAAAAACAAGTTTTTCCGATGGATGTGGAAATCAATTTTGTTTTAACCTTTTAACTATATTTTATTGACAATGAGTCCGTTTTCTACATATTTTCTCAAGCACTCTTGAGTAGTGAACCTTTTAGTAGTCTGCTGAAATTTTGAAATTAACTGTGAAACAGAGCTGTGTGCCTTTTTGAGCAGAAGTATTCGGATGTTACTGTCAGTTCAGACAAAGAAGAAGTGAGGAGAGGTTTTATTTCTGCTATGATGTTGCCATCACGACAAGGATTGCTATGTGTTACAGCGGATCAGCAGTTTCTCATCTATGTTCCTGAGGCACATCCTGAAGGTGGTTTGAACTTAATCCTGAGAAAGAGGCTTATTGGATACAATGAAGAGATTGCAGATATGAAGTTTTTGGGTGAGGAAGAACAATACCTAGCAGTTGCAACAAGTGTTGAACACGTAAGTTGTTTTAAAATTTCAATGGGCCTCTCCGGCTTGATTATGCTAGTCATGCTGCATAGCACGTTGCCATGACCATGGAGTTCATTAAGTCCCTGAAAGATACATTACCCTGTGTGATTCTGTGTGAATATATTCAGCAGAACGAGAACCATCTTGATTCAGATTTGCCTATATCATTCCACTATGTTTTATGACTTGGATTATCACCTGAGATATTTATGGACTATGCTGTTTGTGCATCATTCTGCTCCTGTGACCTTTGTTTGAGTAAAGCTCAATAGGATTGTTGCCATAGCAATTCACATTTCATTGAAGATACATCCATTTTGTGGTGAAGGACATTCTATTGAAGGAACATTCTTTTTAAAGAAGGAAGAATACTGTTATTGCGGAAAAAAATTACCTTTTCCTATCGATCTTATTTTCACTGCATTCTACCTGAAGAAGTTTACCTTTCAGTTATGCACAATTCAATGGGATAGAAGGAGATTGACAAACACCTTCCATCGATAAAATTTTACAACACTTTTTGAGCAAGAGAAATGAAACATCATCGCAGGCTTCTATTTTCGTGAATTGCTTGCTCAATGGATGTGATTGTCAGCTTCTATTTTTGATTTACAGTTAATTTTTTATTTTTTTTAGGTGCGAGTATATGATCTGGCTTCCATGTCGTGCTCCTATGTATTAGCTGGGCATACTGATATTGTTCTATGCCTTGATACCTGCATGTTAAGTTCAGGAACAGCACTTATTGTAACAGGAAGTAAGGACAACAGTGTAAGTTTTGCTTAAACATCTCTCTCTCTAACTGAGCAGATTTCCTGTTTTCACATTTAATCTTGGTGTAAGTGCAGAAGTCCTAATCCTGTTAAAAAAATTTCGGTCTATATATTAATCTTCATTCCCCTTGTCTTTATAGGTTAGGGTATGGGAATCCCGGAGAAACCGTTGCATTGGAGTTGGCATAGGTCACATGGGAGCTGTTGGTGCTGTTGCTTTCTCAAAGAAACAGCAAAACTTTTTTGTCAGCGGTAGTAGGTAAATATATCAGAATCTTTGGAATTAGAGAAAAAAGGCGCTTTATTGTCGATGAGCGGATGTTTTTGATTTGGATTTTGCTTTTATACACGACTTGGAAGTTGGAACAGATTTTAATCATGTTTTCTTTATACGTATATATTGAAGGAGACTGATGGTTGACCTATTCTGATTTGCAATACATTTTTCCAGTATGGATTACGTTTACAAGGGATAAAGATTTATAGAAGATTTTGTTCTTTTTTTTTTTATGAAAGGTAATCAAGTATTTTATTAATCAATGCATAATATACATGAAGTGTATTATCAATTTAAATCGGAAAGTAACAACATGAAATTAGGCAGCCAATCTATATGCCTATTAGCCGCAACATTAAACCAAGTATACAATATAAAGCAATTCCCTAATCTGCTCTATTGTCCGTGATTGGCCTTCAAAACAACGACTGTTTCTTTCTCTATAGAAGCTTTCGTTCTTGTGATATGTTCTTGCATTGGACATATATATAAACCCCTGTTTAGAGTAGTATTTTTTGTCACTGATTGCATAATTTATATTGGAATGTTAAATTTTGAACCATCTTATCTAAAAGCTCAAGCTATTAGATGGGAATTCATTCATTTATTTTAAATGTATCTACAATTTTGCACCCTCCATGTGTAGACCAAATTCTAGATTATTTGTTGAACTACTTCATCTAAAAACCTAAGCCATGTATATTAGAGGAGGGGACACATTAATTTACTTAAATTGTTTCTTCAGCATATATCTCCTGAAACTAAGAATTAGGATAAAATCATTCAAGATAGCTGCTTTTATACATAGTTGCTTTTGCAAGCAGCTTTCCATCTTGAAGTTCGAAGGTCGTCGGAGTAGGATATGGTCTAATTTTATTGATGCATTGCCATAACTATCAATCCCTTCCACTCTATTTTTTTATCAACAGATTTTTTACCATTTATTTCCCTATTTATTCTTTTTGGAAGAACTAACTTTTCTACGTTATCATTTTTTGAAATCTGTCACTTGATCTTTCTTGTATAGCTGTCAGTCTACTTGTAGCTGTGAGACCTTTTTCATTTGGGGGTGGGGCAGAGAAGGTTGCATATTTTATTTCTTTGCGAACATAAAGTATTTAGCCTTTTCATTATTGTATTTCTTTCTTCTAACTTCTTGCAATATGCTGTCTAATTTTTTTTTTTTTTTTGATTATTATTATTTTTTGTGTTTGATGCCTATGACGATGTTTATGCATTTTTAATTTTGGAGTTACCGTGTTTTGCAATTGGGTTTTCCTGCCTTCAAGCAGTTATTGATAACTTTTGGCTGTGCCATTTTGATGTGCTTGTTTAGTTCATTGTGATGCTGTACTACTCCTTGGGTCTTCTATTCTCTTGACAGAGACTGTTCATACATTTCAAGTGTTGACTTTTACTTGCCTGGTACAGTGATCGTACATTGAAGGTTTGGAGCTTAGATGGACTCTTGGATGACTTGGATGAAGTGATCAATTTGAAAGCAAAAGCAGTTGTAGCGGCACATGACAAAGATATAAACTCATTGGCAGTCTCACCAAATGACAACCTTGTTTGTAGTGGTTCCCAGGTTAGCAAATTACAACAGCTCTTTGTTGGCACTTGAGATTCGTCTTAGTGAATGATTTCTTCTCCAAATTTCAGGATCGTACAGCTTGCATATGGAGGCTCCCAGATCTAGTTTCAGTTGTTGTCCTTAAAGGACATAAAAGGGGCATTTGGTCCGTGGAGTTTTCCCCGGTTGACCAATGTGTCATAACAGCTTCTGGTGATAAAACAATAAAAATATGGGCTATATCTGACGGTTCGTGTTTGAGAACATTTGAAGGCCATACATCGAGCGTAATTAGAGCATCATTTATTACACGTGGAACTCAATTTGTTTCTTGTGGTAATATGACTTGTTTATTTCTGATCTGCTTTTTCAATAGTTTTGAGGCTTTATTGTGCCTTCTATAATTCTAAATAAATTTATTTCATTATCAGGTGCTGATGGTTTGGTGAAGCTGTGGACAGTTAAAACCAATGAATGCATTGCAACCTACGATCAACATGAAGAGAAGGTACTGGATGAGCCTTTATATTTTTTCACTAATATTGCATCTAAAAAGGCCTCTCTACCTTTGGCATTCTATGGGCTAAATATATCAGATGTCAATTACAAGTGTATATAGATTCAAAAACCATTTTCTTGTCTGTTCCCTTTTTATTTCACCATTTAACTACGTTTGTCATCCACAACATATTAGTTTGGTGCTCGTTTCTAAGTAATATATTTCTTTGATGTTGATCAGACTTCCTATAATTGATTCTGTAGTAAGCATTCATTGTTTCATTTTCTATTAACTGCTCAAATCTTTTGGATATGCAGATTTGGGCCTTGGCTGTAGGGAAGAAGACAGAAATGCTTGCAACAGGTGGTGGTGATGCAGTAATCAATTTGTGGCACGACTCCACAGCTGCTGATAAAGAGGAAGCCTTCCGTAAAGAAGTGAGGCATCCCACTTGTCAATTTAAGTGTCTTTTCTTATGCTACATATCATGATAAGGAGAGAATTCTAGCGGGTCCCAGTTGATTAATTTTTTCAATGTTAAAATAATGACACTATAATCCTAGATGCACTGCCTGGCCCTGGCATTACAACTACACCAGTGCCAGTGGGCTGCAAGGGTGGGACAGTATCTTTTGATATTCTTGTTGTGTAAGTTGCGACTTCAACAATGCCAGATGGTTTGAGTCGCATGGAAGTTTTTCATACAACCACTTATTTCCATAGTTAGATAGCTAGCTTCTTACAATTCTCTGAGTGTAACGCGGCTTCAACATAAATTTTGCCAATTCCCTGCATTACTGGTCGTAAATTATGCGCGCTAATTTCCATGGAGTAGTTATCATAAACTTTGCCTCAGTTCGGTTTTAATTATGTACTGGTCTAACCATGGAGTAGTTATCATAAAGTTTACCTCAGTTTGGTTTTAATTATGTACTGGTCTAAATGATAAGAGTTTATTTACAAAATCTAATTGAGCATTTTATTTTTTTTCTCTAAGATTTGTGTTTTCTTACTGGTCTTAGAACTCTTGATCTATGTTTCCGTGCATTTTAGTTTTCCGTACCAAGAAAGTTTGAGAAAACTTTACCTCATGGATAATGCAGGAAGAGGGTGTTTTGAGAGGGCAAGAACTAGAGAATGCTGCATTGGATGCTGACTATATGAAAGCAATCCAACTTGCCATTGAACTTCACAAGCCTCATAAACTTTTTGAGTTATTTAGTGGACTCTGCAGGTTTCTTTCTCTTTGTAATTTTTTTGCTGCTTTGTCTACATAGAATTGTTTGTCTGAAGTCGCGCTCTTTACAGAAAGAGAGAGGCTGAAGTTCATATTGAAAAAGCTCTTTGTTCTCTGGGCAAAGAAGAGTTTAATAGACTTTTGCAATATGTGCGAGAATGGAATACAAAACCAAAGCTATGTCATATTGCACAGTTTGTGCTGTTCCGTGTATTTAGCATCCTCCCTCCAACGGAGATTGTTGAGGTAGTTGCTTTGGGTTACTCATTACTGGTTTCCTTATGTGTTTGTGAATGATGGACTTCAATATCCATGTAAATGCAGATAAAAGGAATTGGAGAACTGCTTGAAGCCCTTATTCCATATTCTCATAGGCATTTCAGTAGAATAGATAGGTTGGAAAGAAGCACATTCCTCTTGGACTATACCCTAACAGGAATGTCTGTCATTGAACCTGAAACGGATGGAAGAGAGTTGAAAGAAGAGGATGTGAAGCGCTTTGAGGATGCAGAGGGACACCGATTAGGAGGCATTGCTCTCGACGAGCAAAACGACAACAACGAACCAAAAGAGATCTCAAGGAAGAAGCGCAAATCACACAAATCTAAAGATGGGAGACATAAGAAAGAGAAGGTAGTGGATTACACAAGTGCTGCAGCTATAACGTCACATGCATAACACTGTTAATTATTTTATCAAGGGGGTGCGACATACTCTTTACAAGAGCTCCTTGTCTAAAATTTTGTAGTGTGTTTTGTTTAAATCAACATTGTAGAGAGTAAACGTTTGAGGGATTTTTCTCCTTTATCTCAAGTTTAAATATTATGTATGGTAGTAGTATACTGGTGAGTTAAACTCTTTGAAATGCTTATGCTAATTATATCGGCAAAATGAATGCTTTTTTTGTCCTCTCTTTCATCATCTTGCATCTTTTTTATTTGTGCTGGTCAACTTGGAAGAATTTGGTTTTCGACTCAGGTAACTGACTCAAGGCAAGTTGGATATAAATGGATCATGATTGAGGAAAACCCGCTTAAAATTTTATGGTTTTGGGCATAATGATGGTAACCTTGTTAACAGGTGCTTAAGGACTAAGCACAAAAACTTGAGACTGCTGGTGCACAAGAGAAGGACATGGTAGACCATGAAATTATGCCCCATGGACTTTCCCTGATGATAGATGTTTACAGTAACTATGTGATTCCAGAAGGTATCGAATTTCGAAGTCTAATGTTTTATTCATATTTTTGGACGTACTTTTGTTGTCAAGTATCTATATAAATTAATTGGCATGAGCATAAGGCTTCATCGTATTTTCTGTTCTTTAAACATTTAAGTGCATCTCAGGTTAGACAACTGGTTGAGCAGCTAACTGGGTTTTATACACCTTCCACATCTATAGTCAATAACTTATATTCTGTGTGTTAATTATGGAAATTCAGGGAGTATCGAGGTGCGTCTAAACCTACATTAACATTTCTTAATTGATTTATTTTAATTCTTTTACTTTTCCTCTTTACACAATTAACTCTGTTCTTGGTTTTGTTATTGAGAAACTTCTGTTACAAATTTTTTATCTTATATGTAGCCCTATGTTCTCATTTAATTATCTTATATGACTATAATTTGTTTAATAACCATTCTCATTCCTTAGTTGTACTCAGCTATAGTAAGGCGTTTAATAAGCTCATTTTGCACCTTTTAAACGCACCACCAGTTTTTGTCTTACTCTTGCAATTTCATGCTGAACACATAAGGATTACAAAGACCTTCAGTTTCCTATTTTCATTGTATGCTTTCTCTTGGGAAATGGTTTAATCCACTAATGGTTTTAGTAGAAATTAAGTGGACCACGACTTGTTCTATAAGAATGTAATACAAAAGAAGGTTTGGCCAATTTAACTCAGTGCTCTTAATGGATTATGTGATAAAATTAGGATGGAATTTCCTTTTCACTGTTATTACATTTAAATACGGAAATTCTCTTCTCTCGTGTTTCTCTCTCTCTTATTATCGGTTATCCTTGTGAGACATTAGTAACCTGAATATCAAATGACCAGTTGAAGACAATGCCTGAATGAAGACCTAAAATCAAGGAAGGTCACTGCAATAAGCAATTAATTGCAGATGAATGGATTAAAAATGTCATAAAAAATTAACTGGGAAAGGAGTCACAGGAAGAATTCACTATCAGTGGCCAATATTAAATTGAACATAATCAGAGGAATGGGGATGATGGTCATAGTGTTTTTAGTAACAGATATGCTTAAATATATTCTATAGAAACATAGGATATTTCATAAGAGTTGGGTTTTGTGGCTGTAAAATTTTTTACATCTCTGGATAAGACTTCTTTTAATGTCGTAATCAGCCTAATGATAATTAGGTTGTGAATATGATATAAACTCAACTCAACTACCTGCAGTGCATCGCACTCCAATATTTGTTTACATTTATCATTATTTGCAATCACTTTATAAATATCAAATCTTAGTCATAGAAGAGGACCACCTACTCCAAATTTATACGTATAAATGTATAATAGTTGATCTAGCATGCTCATTCTCATTTATAGATATTTTTGGCTCAATTAATATATAGTTAAAAATTTTGAACAGTGCATTGACATATACACATTATTTGCAATCACTTGATAAATATCAAGTCTTTTAGGCATTTAGAGGCATAGAAGAGAACCACCTACTCCAAATTTATACGTATAATAGTTAATCTAGCATCCTCATTCTCATTTATAGATTTTTTGGCTCAATTAATATATAGGTAAAAATTTTGAACAGTGCTTTGGCTACTGTATATCTGCGGAAAAATCCAAATGGGAATTTTCTACAAGGACGAATTTAGCTTTTACAAGGAGTAAAAGAGTTGGTAGCATACAGAAATTGGATTTCTCATCAATATGTAAAATTTGTGATTTAAAGATTGGTGGTGGTTCTGAAACTACGAATATGCTATGAACACTGATCTTTAGCTGTCTCTTGGATTCTTGCATAGTGATGTTACAATCAGGGTCATCTGTTTCGTTGCGAGTTCTGATGTAGGTTTAAAATCTATTAGTAGATACAAGTATGGTGGCTTCTATATCAGATATATGTTCATTTCAGATTGCAACATTTTCTCATGAGATTTGAAAGGCGTCTCTAACAAGTCCTGTCTAACATTTCTTGGTCTGTCCATTGATTGAAATTACAAGCATATTATCTTGGATACACAACTGTTGTAACTTTAAATTTATCTACTGACTTGCAAAAGGGGAAAGTTACAAGTTCCAAGTGTGAAACTACACTACCAAGGGTACATTTATTTATGTTTATTTAGAGTAATAAATTGGAGTTCATTTTATAGTTTGTTCGAAAAACACAGACAATATGCAGTTAGGAAGACCCACGAGGATTTTCATTGTAAACATATATTAGTTCTTTAATGTATTAGATGCTAGAGAACTTTTTGACTCGTACCTTTCTGATTTGGTAGTTGGTAGAACTTTATGTATTTTGCCCACTCCACCAATGGAATGGATCCAATTGGTACCCAACTTGCATATCAGCGAAGTGACAACAATAGGGAGCTGACTATGGCCACTGAAAGTTGCTATCTTGAATCCTTTGTGTGTAAAAGCATGTTATGAATTATTAAGATGTTATTAGCTATTAGAAGTCCATATTACGTATACGAACCGTAAACATATTTTTATTGTACGTTTAGCTACTATTCTAATATAGGAACATAGTATTGTAGTCTAATATGGAGACGCATAATTTTGACCTATTCAGGACTGCTGCCATGACTAATATCCGACTCTTTTTGTTGCTATTGCTTATCACCATAAGAGCAATACAAAATCGAATCAGGCTTTTGAAATGGATTGAGATTTCTAAGTGATGGTGTTTTGCCCTTTCTCCAGTGATTGCTTGATGCTGTTGGCATTTAACATTCCATTTAAAATCTTAACGCGTCTTGAATTTATTTGTATCCCTTCAGGATGCTTTTCTCTTTATCTGTTATGGGGTTTTCTATTAGCTATTTGTCACGTTTATTTTCTCATTCACCAGACTTGAATTGGTATGTCTTTCTTGTAGGTATTATGAGTTGGTACTGATGATCCTCCTCATGAGGATGCTACTTTTCTGGTTGAAGCTGACTTGAACATATAGGAAAAGATGATATAATGTCCACACAAGGAACATGCTTTCCATATATTGAAGAATATTAATCGGGACACATTGTCTTAATCAGTCTGTCCCCACCTTTACATCCTTGTATCCATTTGATATATATCCCTCCATGTGCATGCTGCACTTTTAATATTTAAGGGGATATATATAGTGCCCACTTTTCTTTTTTTCTCTCAAATTTTTGGAGGTCCTAATGTTTCGTCGGAAGCAGTTTTTTACTTTTTAAAAGCCGATCAAACGGGCCCTTAGTAAAACATGGTAGAAGAGGACTCGTGAAATATGGACATGCCATCCAAGTTGTAGGTCTTTCATTTGTGCTTGGAATATCCTAGTTAATACACATAATGATATGAAGAAAATCGAAATGCAGGTATTATGTATCAAGTGATTGCTATCAAGTTGTTTTGTACAGTAAACTTGATTAGAAAGAAAAATCTCTCTTTCCTTGTTTGGTGGGTGTGGGTTCACGGTATGCATAAGAGGGTTGCAATGTAAGGAAGAATCGGACATGCAGATCTTAAAAGTCTCACCTAATGATATACTAAATATATAATAATTTCATTCAACTTGCCACATCCGCAACTAACATATCAGTTTTCCTGTCACTTTCGTCATCAATTCACGGTAACACACTTTGATTTTACAATAAAGTTATTTGTACAAAGTTGAGTTACAAAAGTTGGGTTACAAAGTGTGTTGACAAAATCCAGATCGTTGATTTCAAATGATTTCAAAATTTGTTTTAAAATGATTGGTGTAGATGTTATTTTGTCAATAAATTTTGTAACCCAACTTTGTAAATTAGGAGCTTGTTTGAGCCTATATTTTGTAAAATACATTTTTTTCTCTCTTTTTTCGACCTTACATTCTTTAATAAAATAATATTACACGCAAATTTCAAACTTTTTTAGCCATACATTCTCCATCAAATCACTATTTCAAAATGCGTTTTTTTTTTTGTAAAAAGTGGGACTCAAACAAGCTCTAGCCTCTAGATTAGTTGAAGAATGGCAGATTTTATTTTAATTTGGATCGCAGGCTTCAACCTTCAAAATAGAGGTTTGAGGTTCGAGTGACTTAGAGCTAAAGGGCTTAACCTGGGGAATTGAACATATTTAACGTAAATTTCATATGAGATTTTAATATTTGATGTCTTCGGTTACGTGAAGATTCAGATGCGTTCATTTAAAACTTTAAATATGTGAATATATGGTTGAAAATAAATATGTAGAAAAAAGAATTTTTGAAATAATGATTGTCAAACAGTGGCTAAGAGACAGGTGTAGGAAAATGGGAAGTCAAATAGTTTATGGTCTTAATTTCTCTAATAAGCCTGGTAATGATCAATAATTTTTGTCAAACACTCCATTTTTAGTATAAAACTGTTTGCACAGGGGAAATTGTTAGGAAAATTGTAGGCGTTGATACGACGGATTTTGATTGACTGTTTTAATTATTATTATTTTTTTGTGCAAAGTCCAATGAAAAATTGTCACTTGACAGTTCGGTAATTTTCTAGACATTTCCCGTGTACGTGTAGCATATCTCCCATCTTTATATGATAATGAAAGGAAACTAGGTACAGAAATTATTCGGATTAAAATGAGTAGTGTACAGATATATAATAAAGCACAAAAACTATTCAAATGCTTAAAGTTTCCCTTTTTTTTTTCTTTAAATAATATCAGAAACACCCTTTACTTTTCTGATAATATCATAGTTTCCTCGCGTTTCAAAATTATTATTAATCTTCCCTATTTTTAAATTTGAGTATCACATACACCACCATAGCCGCTTTTCGAGTTATATTTCATCCTACAATGAGGTTGACATTCCCTTGCAAAGAAAAAAGTTTTACTTTTTACAATTCATTGTAATTTAATTTGTTTGAAGTAAACTATAAAAAATATATAAATTGAGAAATTTGTTAAGAAAGATTGCACTCATTAATATATCATATTAACATAGCATGTCTGCCTAAAGTTTTTATTGCCAAATTTTAAATAATTTATTACCAAAATTTTTTAGGTTGATTTCTCTCTAGTATGTCTGCCTAAAGTTCAAATATTAATTTATTATTAAATGGAATTAAATTGTCATTAATTGTAGAAAAATCATCATTTTCTTCACAATAACATTTTGGATATATCTATTAAAAAATGATAAGAGTATATGTGATATTCAAACCTAGAGTAATATTTTTAAGAAAAATGATTGTTGTACATCACTATTTATCGATTATTTTACAGATTAATGACAAAAAGAAAGTGGAAGGATTTCTTTTTATTGTTTAGTTGGTAAGATTTTAACTCAATCAAATCTCGGAACGTCATCTGTTGGTAACCAAATCTGTAAACTGTAATGTCTTAACACAACCGTATTTTTAAAATGTGGAGGGATGCATTTGATATTATCAAAAAGATGAGGGGTATATCCGATATTATCCCTTCTTTTCAATTTAAAGAAACCAGCATTAGATCCACTGCTCTTTCCTTGTCTGTCTGTGGAAAAGCTACCACCATCTCTTTTTGGAAGCTTTGAACTTTTGTAATTAACTCTTCCAATAGGGCTACTTCTGTAATTTCACTGTAGGGTCTAGAGACAATTGAAAAGCAACCCGAAATCATTTTTTCTGTAAATTCTTCCCGTTGAATCATTTCTACTTCTCTTCTGCTGTCTATTGTGGAATATCTGAAGAAAAAATTCTCATATACAAAACATTCTTGTACACTGGACTAGACAAATGTTGTCAGCATTTTAGCGTAACCCAGGACTCTCCCACTTAACCCACTTTCATCTTGTTCCGACTTCTACTTCCTCTCCATCATGTCTACCAAATCCAAGTAAGTGGAGATCTCATGTCAGGTTGTTGGGCTTTTTTGTTTTTAGTTTATTTTCTTGTTTATGGGGTTCGGATTTTCTGTATTTTATGCCTTAATTCTTGATTTATCATGTTATTTCACTCAATGTCAGGATCCCTAACTTTCATTTGCTATTGCATAATCTGTTATTTGCATATTACGGTATATGTGTATTGGATGTTTCTGTAGATCTTGCATTGTTTGTTTAAGGGCTTTGATTTTGCACAAACTAGTTACAATTTTCTCATTTTCATAGATCTGCTTTATCTGAAACTCCCAACCAAAAAGCATCACCAGCGACCCCTAGGGTGAACAAGGCCAGCAGGGGAATTGCTAAATCTGAAGTTGATTCACCCTCTCCACTGCAAAGTTCTCGCCTTTCAGTTGAACGGTCTCCTAGATCTGTACCTTCCAAGCCTACACTTGACCGGCGCTCTCCCAAGCTCACTACCCCACCTGAAGTAAGTTTAAGCTAGTTCTTTTGAACCTTGCAAATGTATTTTCACATTGCAGGGATATGCTTTCAGCAGTTGGTGCTAAGAAGTAAGAAGCAAGAATTCGAGTGTAGTGTTCAATTGTTTATTCAATATGATAATATCTGTGTCAAAGACGATCTTTACCTAAGGAGTGAAATTTTCATGAAATCAATTTTACTTAGAAATTATGATCATTCATCTGTTTGAACATCCTGAAATTCTTGTGTTTTAATCTGCATTGTTTATTGATCTTTTTTTGGTCAGAAAAAAACAACTCGGGTATTGAAGCCATCAGAACTTCAGGCAGAATTAAATCTTGCTCAGGAAGATCTTAGGAAGGCCAAGGAGAAATTGGTTTTGGTTGAGAAAGAAAAAGCACAAGCACTTGATGAGCTGAAGGAAGCCCAGAGATTGACCGAGGAAGCAAATGAGAAGCTCAGGGAGGCTTTGGTGGCTCAAAAGCGAGCAGAAGAGGATTCCGAGATTGAAAAGTTCCGAACCGTTGAGATGGAACAGGCAGGTATTGAAGAAGCTCAGAAGAAGGAAGACCATTGGCAGGAAGAGCTTATAGCAGTGCGAAACCAGCATGCTTTGGATGTGGCTTCTCTGCTCTCTGCCACTCAGGAGCTGCAAAAGGTGAAGCAAGAACTGGCCATGACATCTGATGCCAAAAACCAGGCTCTTAATCATGCTGATGATGCAACTAAGATTGCAGAGATTCATGCAGAAAAAGTGGAAATTCTTTCTGCTGAGTTGATCCGCTTGAAATCCACGCTTGATTCAAGGCTCGAAATGGAAGCTAATGAAAATAGTAAATTGGTGGAGGAATTGAAATTGGAGATAGAATTTCTGAGACTAGAATTCGAAAAGACCAGGGGTTACGAAGAGAAACTGTCGCAAAACGAGGCTACCTTAGAGCAACTTAATGTGGATCTGGAGGCTGCAAAAATGGCTGAATCTTATGCCCGTAATTTAGTAGATGAGTGGCAGACGAGGGTGGAGGAGTTAGAAGTGCAGATGGAGGAAGCAAAGCATTTGGAAAGAACTGCATCAGAATCTCTTGAATCAGTCATTAAACAACTCGAAAGAAGCAATGATTCATTGCATACTGCAGAATCTGAAATTTCGTCCCTTAAAGAAAAGGTGGGTTTACTGGAAATCTCAATTGGAAGGCAGAACGGAGAGCTTGAGGAGTCAGAATGTCGTCTTCAATTGGCCAAGGAAGAAGCTTCTGAAATGGCGAAGAAGGTTGACTCTCTTACATCTGAGCTGGAAACTGTAAAAGAGGAGAAAACTCGGGCCATAAGCAATGAGAAACTTGCTGCTGACAGTTTACAGTCTCTGTTGGAAGAGAAAGAAAGACTTGTAAATGAGTTGGGAAATTCAAGGGATGAAGAAGAAAAAGGCAAGAAGGCAATGGAAAGTTTGACATCAGCCTTACATGAAGTTTCTTCTGAAGCAAGGGAGGCCAAAGAAAAGCTATTATCTATTGAAGTTGAGCGTCGAAATTATGAAACTCAAATAGAAGATCTGAAGCTGGTTGTGAAAGCAACAGAGGAGAAATACGAGACCATGCTTGATGGTGCAAAACAAGAGATCGACGTTCTAACTAATTCTGTCGAACGGACAAAGCATGAGTACCAGAATATGAACGCTGAGTGGGATCAGAAAGAGATTCATTTGATAAACTGTGTGAAGAAATCTGAAGAAGATAGCTCTTCTAAAGAAAAAGAAATAAGCAGGTTGGTAAATTTGCTAAAAGTGGCAGATGAAGAAGCTTCTGCAACAAGGGTAGAAGAAAATCACTTGAAGAATTCACTCAAGGATGCTGAATCGGAGGTGATTTATCTGAAGGAAGTCCTGGGCGAAGCAAAGGCCGAGAGCATGAGACTGAAGGAAAGTTTAATGGATAAAGAGAATGAATTGCAGAATATCCTTCAGGAGAACGAGGAGCTTCGAACTAGAGAAGCTGCTTCTCTAGAAAAGGTTGACGAGTTGTCTAAGTTGCTTGAAGAAGCTTTAGCTAAGAAGCAATCAGAAGATAATGGCGAGCTCACGGACTGTGAGAAAGATTATGATGTGCTCCCGAAAGTGGTGGAATTTTCCGAACAGAATGGTGCAAGGGAAGTGAAGCCTATGATGGAGCTTCAACCTCAACAAAGCGAGCAACCTGTAATGGAGAAGCCCCGTGAGTTAAATAATGTCTTGAATGACATACCTGTTCAGACTTGTACAGAAGTTGAGAATTCGAATGGAAAACTAACTGAAAATGAGAACAGAGAAAAGGAAGGTGATAATTCTGCAGAAGGCGATTCTAAGATGTGGGAGAGCTGCAAGATTGAGGAAAAAGACTTCTCTCCTGATGGAGGAGGACCAGAGCAGGAGTCCTGCGAGGAGGAGCTGGACTCGAAGACGGAACGTGGTGATAATTGTGACCCGATCAATGGGTTATCATCAACAGAAAATCATGACAACGGTGGAACCCCACCTTCAAAGCAGCAAAGTCCGAAGAAGAAGAAACCTTTGCTTCGTAAATTTGGAAGCCTTCTAAAGAAGAAGGGCACAGGCAACCAGAAGTAATAGCGCATATATCTATCTCCCATTTTGTGTCTGACCGGTAGGAAGGTATTCTAGCTTCTACATTGCACTTGGATGTGTTTGGTCCAAGCTTTTTCCTTATTTTTATTTTTTTTTTAAAAATCTTTTCGGGGTCTAAATATGAGAAGGCCTGTGTTGTCTTTAGATTTTTTTCCTAACTCTGTAGATGCTAATAGCCAAGTTGTGATTTAATATTGTGAACTGGTCCTCTCGTCAAAATCACATTAAAAGAGGTCTGTTTTTTATTTTATTTTTCTATTTGAAGATGTAATTTTTGGTATACTTTCATCTGTTCTACACAAGCAAGTCATTATCTATATTCACAATCGTGTGGAGGTATTAATATATTTGATTTTTAAATTGTTTGTTGTAAACACATTATTCTACTTAGTACTTACACTGCGCGTTGATGACGTTAATAGTTACTTGAAATAATTTACAGATAATTCAAGAACTTGTCTCGTTGAAGTAAAAAGGTTACCAACGGGCTTGATTATTTCGCGAATGAAGTATTCAAGAGTCTTGTCGAATATTACTAGGTCGAATATGACTTATGTTGTCAACCTAGCATGTCATCATGTTAAGGGTATTTACCCTTCACCACTAAGGATTAACCTCCAATGGCATCGTCTCCTTCCTCTCCTTCTTCTCCTACAAATTCCTTCGCCCACTCCAATCCTTTTACTTCAAATCCCACTCCCAACCCTCCTCAACCAAATATTTCTCACACTATTTCTGTCAAACTCACTCTAGATAATTATCTTATGTGGAAAATCCAATTGGTTCCCTACCTCCGTGGCCAACGACTTTATCAGTTTGTCGGTGGCTCGTTTCCCTCCCCTAAACCTCAGTTAAACGACTCCACTCCCAATCCTGCCTATGAATCCTGGTTGCAGCTGGATCAACTGGTTATGTCGGTCCTGATTTCATCTCTTTCCGAGCCGCTTATGGCATAGGTTGTAGGTTGTGCTTTAGCTCGTGCTGTGTGGCTCTCACTTGAGTCTACCTATGCTTCGGCATCTCAAGCTCGTCTTCTCCAAACTCAGTTTCAGCTGGCCTCTCTCAAGAAAGGTGCAGACTCAATATCCGAATATTATCGCAAAGCTAAGACATTGGCTGATACAATGTCTGCTGCAGGACGACCTCTACCTCCATCAGAGTTTGTTCCTTATTTTTTGGCTGGTTTAGGACCTGATTACGATCCTCTAGTTCCATCAGTCACAACCAGGCTTGAACCTATCACTCATGAGGAATTACTGGGTCATCTTCTTACTCATGAAGCGCAATTCCAGCACCATTCTCATATAAGCCTTCTCTCGAACGAGGTCTCAGCCAACTATACTGCCAAACAGCAAACTACACAATGTGGTGGTCTAAACCGCGGTGGCCGTAATCAATATAGAGGCCGTGGTGGTTGCGGTAACTGTGGTGGCCGTGGTCCACCAACAGGTAGCAAGGAAAATGGCTCCACTACTCGTATTGTCTGCCACGTTTGCAATTGGCAAGGGCATACTGCTCTCACTTGCCTCTATAGGTTCAATCAAGCTTATACAAGCCCTGCTCCCGTTGTAGTACATTATTCCTTTGTACCTTATGTTCTTGATTCAGCTTGGTATCCGGATATTGCAGCAACAAATCACGTAACCAGTGATCTGTCCAACTTGAACCTCCAGGCGGCTGATTATCACGGCAAGGAAAATCTGCGTGTTGGTGATGGCAGTGCTGTCCCTATTTCCCACTCTGGTTCGGCTTATCTCTCTTCTCCAACTAACACGTTTCTTCTTAATAATATCCTATGCGTTCCTTCATTCCAGAAGAATCTCATTTCAGTTCGACAATTCTGCACTGATAATAATGTATTTTTTGAATTCTTTTCTAGTTCTTTTTGTGTTAAGGATTGCTATTCGGGGAAGCCCCTACTTCGCGGAACCGTCAATAATGGCCTCTACTCTTTCACTCCACAGTCGCCTTCAGCTCTTA
Organism: Fraxinus platypoda; assembly: GCA_903798405.1. Lineage (NCBI taxonomy): Eukaryota > Viridiplantae > Streptophyta > Magnoliopsida > Lamiales > Oleaceae > Fraxinus > Fraxinus platypoda. The sequence goes on from CAIGRT010127818.1 coordinate 22,301, forward strand.
CAACTGAGTCGCCTTCAGCTCTTACAACTGACATCTTTGTTCCCACATGGCACTCATGACTTGGACATGCCTCCCTGAAACTTGTCCGTTCTATCTTGCAACAACACGAGCTGCCTTTTGATCCTTCAATAACATCTCCTTTTTGTGATGCATGTGCTCAAGCTAAATCCCATCGTCAACCTGTGCTTCCAAGGCTTCAAAAATCTACTGAACCTTTGCAATTAGTTTTCTAAGATTTATGGGGACCTTCCTCACATGTATCTCAAGATGGTTATCGATATTATATTAGCTTTGTTGACGACTACACTCGCTACACTTGGTTGTTTTCCTTGCAATCTAAATCACAGGCTTTCTCTATCTTTGTTAAATTTAAGAGTCTTGTTGAACTTCAATATAAGGCTTCCATCAAACAATTTCAATCAGATTGGGGAGGTGAGTTTAGGTCTTTTTCTCAATTTCTCGCCTCTCATGAAATTTTTCACCGAATCAATTGCCCACATAATCATACTCAAAATGGAATTGTAGAGCGAAAACATCGACATATCGTCGATACTGGATTAGCTCTCCTAGCACATGCATCTATACCACTTATATTCTGGCCTCAGGCTTTCAAGCATGCAGTATACTTAATTAATCTTCTACCATCAGCTTTACTAAACAACCACTCACAATACTTCTTGCTTAACAAAAAACATCTAGATTATAAATCATTAAGGACTTTCGGTTGNTCAGCTTTACTAAACAACCACTCACTATACTTCTTGCTTAACAAAAAACATCTAGATTATAAATCATTAAGGACTTTCGGTTGTGCCTGTTGGCCATTCACTGCTCCCTACAATTCTTCCAAATTCAATTATCGATCAATAGAGTGTGTCTTTTTGGGTCTCAGTCCAGGATATAAAGGATACACTTGCTATCGCATACCAACAGGTCGAGTCTACACATCCATTGATGTTCGGTTCAATGAGTTCTCATTTCCGTTTAAAAATTCTAACACTGCACGATCCAGGTCTGAGCCCAATTACGTCATTCCTCCATCTCTCCAACAATCTTCATTTTCACAGCCCACTAGAACATCAAATTCACCTTCCATCTTAGGCCCTCCCCCCCCTTCCTCAAGCACATCATCTTCATCTTCATCTTCATCTTCTCCAGCTCAACCATCACCAACACAGATCTCTTCCTTGCTGTTAATCAGCCATCTGCACACTCAATGGTGATAAGGTCTCGGACAGGTGCTGTTCGACCACGACAATTCACGGATGGTACCATAAGGTGGCCTCCACCAAGAGCCTTTTTCAGTGACAAATCTGATGTCCCCGAAACTCCTACTTCATACAGTGTTGCCCAAAAATATTCTGAATGGCGAGATGTAATGTCAAAAGAGTTTCATGCTTTACTTGCTAACAATACCTGGTCATTAGTTCCTTCTTCTCAGGCCTCAAATGTTGTAACCTGCAAATGGGTTTTTCGAACAAAACGGTTGGCTAATGGTTCTATTGAACGACGAAAAGCCTGCCTCGTTGCCAAGGAATTTCTTCAACATTCCTGTATTGACTTTGAGGAAACATTAAGCCCAGTAGTAAAGGCTAACACTGTCCGATTAGTTCTTGCTCTGGCTATTTCTCATCACTGGAATATTCAGCAGTTTGATGTCCAAAATGCGTTCCTGCAAGGACCACTACATGAAACAGTGTTCATGTCTCAACCGCCTGGCTTCACTCATCCTAAATTTCCCTCTCATGTTTGCAGGTTACATAGGGCTATCTATGGCCTTCGTCAATCACCAAGAGCTTGGTACTCCAGATTGAGCTCATGTTTAGTTGATCTTGGTTTTTGTATCTCTTCGGCAGATTCATCTCTTTTCATACTGTCATAAAAAACATGCACCACTTTCGTTTTGGTATATGTGGACGATCTTCTCATCACCGGTTCCTCAACTCATACATTTCAGAACTCATCACTGCCTTACGGGTTGATTTTCTTATAACTGATCTCGGCTGTTTGCATTATTTTTTGGGCGTTGAAGCTATATTCAATTCCAGTGGTCTGCTTCTAACACAACAGAAATATATTACTGATCTTCTTCCGCGTACCAACATGCATCTTTTAAGTGCATTATTGTTTAAGTGCGTGAAGACAAAGAATGACTAACATACTATTGATCAAATACGAGATTTTTGTTACTATGACATAAGATCGAAAGGTGAATCTTCTCTATTTGGTAAGGATGATGCATATGAGTTCAATTCGTCCAACAATTTGAGCATATTTTAAACATGGCCTATGTGTTGACAATGTATTTGGATTAAAAAGGTTAAAATGCTTTTATTTATTTAACACATTTCTGATAAATTAGTTTGTGTCATATAGCAATTACATAGAATATCAATTGTGGTACCTTGTATTTATTTATGTAACACATTTAGTTATTTTGTTTAAGTATTTGGTATGGCCATTATAATTGAAATTAATTTGTTGGATACTTGTTATCATATGTTTGTGACTAATTTGTCAAGTTTCTTTTTGCTATTTATGAAAGAGGGAGAAAATTGTATACACGTGTTGAGAAGATATAAAGGACAAATTATTATTGAAATAACTTTATATTTTTATTTTGAAGTGAGTAATATTAAAAAAAGGGAAGAAAAATCTTTATAAACAGTTTTTATTTTCGGTAATTAGTACGTAACGTTCCCACCTTTCATTGTTATTGTGAAAAACGTCAATACTTTTAATTTTTTGGCATTTTCACCATTATTTCCACATTTCATTGCAAAAAATGTCATTTTAACAAATTTTCTCAATTAAAAATTATGAAATGACAAATATATCACTTTCTTTAAATAAAAGAAAAAGAAAAAGAAAAAAAATAATTGCAATCACAGTCCCCGAATTTTTTTTAAAAAGCATAAGTCACAAATAAATTATTAAAA